>RCUC01167932.1:0-61633 GCA_003697995.1 Taxidea taxus jeffersonii
AGTAAGAGCCTCCATTTTTGATTGCACCTCATTAATAGCTTTTTTGATTTCAACTTGATTAGACTTTAGTTCTTTTATTTCTCCAGAAAGGGCTTTTATTTCTCCTGACAGGTTTTCTCTAATATCTTCCATGTCTTTTTCGAGCCCAGCTAGAACCTTGAGAATCATCATCCTGAATTCCAGATCTGACATATTACCAATGTCTGTATTGATTAGGTCCCTAGCCTTCGGTCCTGCCTCCTGTTCTTTTTTTTGTGGTGAGTTTTTCCACCTTGTCATTTTGTCCAGATAAGAATCTGCTGTTCTCCTTGTTAAGTGAATTTGGTCTTGGCTGGATTTCTGAAGCTCAGGCGGACGCCACCTGTGCTCCACGCAACCTCACAAACCAGGCCCTAGGGCGGCCTGAAGCAGCAGCAGTACCTCAGCCGGTGCATCCGCGGAGGGAGCCTGCCTGCCGGAGCCCCACTGCCTGCGTCTGTCTCTTATCATTGTTCTTGGTCAGTCTCTTACATGTGATAGGTTCACAATCTCTGTAGAGTTATATTTAATATTAAAGGTTGTATTTTTCCAAAATGTTCATTGACATTAGTTATGTAATTTCTTTAAAATCTTTATTTATTGTCTGGCACACAAAATAAAATACAAATTCATTAGCCTGACATAAAAGATCTTTATGCTTTGACTAATTATCTGGCCTCATTACTTGCCACTACCCTTCACAATCTCAATTCTTGAATGTTCCATGCATACACTCTAAGCTAAAGTCACACTGAGCCACAGTATAACACAGTCTTCTAAACACACACATTCCTTTCATGCCTTGTGAATTTTCACAAGCTGATTCTTCAGTGATTAGTGAGGGATCCATTAGGAAAAGTTCTTGGCCCTTAAGCTTGGTAAATATCAACTCCTATGTGACAAATCTCTTTTCCTAAGAATGAATGAGCTTTATTCTTCTTCATCCTACAACTGCAACATGTACATATTTTTGTCATTCTATATTGGAATTTTCAGTCACTCACCCCTGAGAGTAACCTCTTTGCAAACATAGTTCAAGTCATAGTTATTTCATGAACATCTAAGAGATTCAATACTAACAAAAATGAACACCTTTAGTGATGAAGAAATAATTAACATGATTCCAAACTCTAAATCTGAGGATAACTTTTGGTAAAGCCTTCCTTATTTTTTTAAGCAAAAGGCTGTTTATAAACTCATTCCTACTATGCTACTCATTCTATGTTTTAGACAAAAAGAAAATTTAAGAATTGCATTTGTTTTTTAGCACAAATGTATTTTGCAATATTAATTTAATTATATTTTGGGCTTTAAGATTTTAAAATTCTACTTTCAAATGATCTAGTGTTAACTGGTTTTTATTCTTAAGCTGCATACATCCTGCACCTTTCTGGTAGCAATTCTCAATATGCACTCAATAAATACCCTTTTCTCCTCACAGTGTTTTGCTTTTTATGAGATGAACCAAACCACTCTTCAGAGGTGTGCATGTAACCTGGGGCTATTCAATAAGATCATGGCATATCCCTTCTTACTGTAATTGGTTCAAGAATAAGCAAGTAATATACTCAATTAATGAATCATTGAACATTATATCAAAAACTAATCATAAACTAATACCTTGGCTAATTGAATTTAAAAAAGAAGAGAGAGAGTAAGTGCATGACTCACTTAGTGCCAATAAGAATCAACATAGCTAGTGCTTTTGCTGAAATGCTAAGAAAATAAAATCGACTCATGGTGATGAGGTTTTTGTGAGGACTGAATATAAACCTAAAGCTCTTGGCAGGTATCTTGTCCCAAAAAGGATGGAAAGAAACTTCATGGATTAAAAACAAACAAACAAACAAACAAACAAGAATGTAAGACAAAATTCTGATGTTAGTAACCAAACCCATGAAGGCAACTCAACTACTGGACTTTGCAGTTATGAAGTTCTCTTCTAGGTGGAACCAATGAGAAAGTTGTTGGTAAAGAAGAAAGAGAAATCCAGTAAGCAAAATGTCTAAAGCAGGATATGGCAACTTCTTTTTTTTCTGTAAAGGGTCAGATAGTAAAATTTTAGGCTTTGTGAATGATGAGATCTGTGTGACAACTACTCAACTCTTATTATTCTAATGTGAAAATAGTCATAGACAATACATAACTGTGTAATTGTGTTCTAACAACATTTTATTTATGGACATTGAAATTTGAATTCCATATAATTGTCATGTGTCTCCAATATTATTCTTGTTTTGGTCCTTTCTAATCCCTTTAAAATTATGTATATAAAATTAGCTCATAGGTCATACAGTTATAGGCAGCAGGAAGTGTTTGGTTCATGGGCCATAGTTGGCCAACTGGTGTTCTAGAGTGACATGAAACATTATATGGGATACTAGGAGAGAGAACATCTCTCATTTTTCTATACTATGTTTCTGATTTATAGGATTTCCTTTCAAACAAAGGCATTGGAAAAATAGAACAGGCACAATAATATGGATATATAATATTAAGCATAATATATGTGTATTTAGGAGGAAAACATAGTATAGTCAAAGGAAAATATATTAATATAGGTCAGTCAAAATGAGTTAAAAGGTTACATTAGGAATACATTTTATAGATAAATCAGTCCCATCATAGATTGATCTCATTAGTAGCTCAACTTCTTTTCCTTTTACTGTAATCATGCTATTTGCCATATGATCTTATCAACAAACCATAAATTCTCAGACACATGAGTGAGCTGAACCAAGATCAGAGGCATCTGACCATCCAGAATAAGACATTATGTTTTGTTGTGATACAAATTTTTTGTGGCTATTTCCTATGCAGCACTATTTTTGCAAAAATCAATTGATATAAAACCTTATGGAATGGTAAGCAAAATTGAGCTGAAAAAGAAAAAGCTTCACAGCTGTGAAACATTGTCCTTTCTTGTAGCTATACAAGCGAGATGAGACAAAAATACCGTGTATGTATCACTAAAAAGAGTGAAGATTTAGGTACAGGTTGAACATAGATGCCCAGGTATCTCAGGCACTGTTCAAATATCTCAGTACAAGAACTCCACCTTATAGTAAAGAAAGATCTTATTAAGCAAAGAGCCACATAGACATGAAAACAAGTAATAGGAGAGGAACAACATGTGGTCTCAAAAACTCCACATTGTGGGAAGGCATGGAAAAAGAATTTTGTGTTACAAAAGAATGAGGTCTTGAGAAGAGTTTGAGTTTACAATAAAATGGTGAAAGTGAGTTTAAATATCCAAGAGCTTCTGGATACCGTGTAGAGAGTTTGTATCTCCCACTTCCTTTGGTTAAAAGCCATGTCAATATTAAGTCATGCAACTGCCAAACATTCACTGTTGTCTGCGCCATTTGATGGCAAAGTGATCTAAAAGTAGCCTGGGACTGGATCACCTTAAAGACTCATTCTCTCAGTTATCTGTGTAAGATATCAGGGGAAACTAGCAGCTATCTGTTTAGATGTTTCTCCTGACCCAGGACCTTAAACTTTCTGGGAATGGAGGGTGGGTATAGGAGTAGAACAACAACAATAATATCAATAATAATAATAATAATAATAATAATAATGCCACATTTACTGAGTTCATTTTCCAGGCACAGTGAGTGCTAAGAAATTTACCTGCATTATATGAGTAAGCCATCCAAGCATACTAAGTATTGTTATTTCTCTCATTCATTCATGGATAATGAAAGTAAACCTTAAGGAGGAGGTCAAGCCATTTATCTAAGGTCACAGAGCTAATACATGAGGGGGAAGTGTCTTTGATAAAGTTTGAGTTTAAGTTTTAATATTGGCAGAGCAGAGGAGGTGATCCATAATTTTTAGTGGTCAGAGAAGTTGTTAAACAGAGATGCTTGTTCTGGGTATTCTAGAGTGTAAGAAGAGTGCCAGGTATCAGCAGGTCTATCAGGGAAAATAAGAAAGCCATTCCTGGAGGAAAGGACAACCTTTCCCAAGACACCAAGGCATGTGCTTCTAAAGTGTAAGAAGTTTGAGATGAATTGAAAATTTGGTGTAAGGTGGCAGTGGTAGTGGATTCTATTGGTGAACTGGTAAGAGAAGGTAGTGGGGACCATTTTCTGCCATATTATAAAGTCTGAGTCTTATTTTTATAGGACCTAGGTGATCTTGGGATGATTTTAGGCTGGAAAATTATATGGTCAGATTCAGAATTTAGAATGTGTGCTTGCTCTGACTTTGTAGCGAATAACCTGGAAATAAGTGAGACTGGTTTCACTTCAACACATTAGGCATAGAATCCATTCAATCCATAGAATCCATCCAAAGTATCTGTAAGTATATTCAACAATATTCTATTAATACCGTGGCAGCTTGAAGTACCCTAATAAAGCGAGTTAAATAGCCTCAAAGATTAGTGTAAAGAAACATGGTATTAAACTTTGATCTATGAGAAAAAGAGAAAACTACACCATTTACCTCTGCACTTGAACTAGCTTTAGAGATACAGCCTTTTTTTCCTAAAATTTCAGGAACAACCACCATGTAAAATCTAACAAAAAGATGCAATTGTCTTGGGTGAATTCTGGACTTTTTTTTTTTTTTTAAGATTTATCTATTTTTCTGAGAGAGAGAGAGAGAGAGAGAGAGGGGAGGGGCAGAGGGAGAGGTACAAACAGACTAGTCACTGAGTGTGGAGACCCACATGGAGCTCAATTTCAGGATTCTGAGATCATGACCTCTGTTGAAATCAAGAGTTGCATGCTCAACTGATTGAGCCACACAGGCATCTCGGACTATTTTAAATGCTTCAAATTTTAAGAGTCTTTACTTTCCCCTTTCATAACCATAATAAAAATCAAATGGCTTCTTATTTTTTATTTCCATTCTAATAATTAATCTTCTCAATATTCTTCTTCCCTGAGGAGCCCTTAGAGGCACCTAGGTTTCCCTTAGAAATTAAAACCACCAGAACCTAGCTTTATATATAAAATTAGGAACATTTTAGAAATCTTGCTTGTATAATAAAATGAGATGAGGCTACACATGTGTGTACATACACACATACACACACATCTCTTTGAAATATAATTAAAATATATCAGTAGAACAAAAAATCATCAAATGTTGATGTAGCTACCTGGATAGCATCCACTCCTGCTAGATTCTTGGTGCTAATAATGTACCTTAAGGGCTTAGAAGAGATTTTTTTAACCCACTGAGCCACCCAGGCACCCCTAGAAGAGATTTCTTTGCCTTACTAAGCATCAGCCTCCTTATCTAAACCATGGGGTAAGTCTATCTCCTAGAGGTCTCCCTGCAGGGACAGGATTTAAGCTGAAATATGAAGGCTGAGAAGAGATCTGTTGTATGTGGAGTTGGTGGAACAGTGTTCCAGATGAAGTGACAGCAGGTGTCAAAACTGAAAGGTGTTGGGACTATGGATAGGCTAGCATGGCTAGAGTCCAGTGAATGAGGGGCAGGCTGCACTAATAATTCAATCCATGCTGTAAGGCAAATGAGAGCCTGACAAGAGGCCACCAGGTGTCAAGTGGAAGAGATTGAATTGAATGTTAAGTGGCGTCAGAACATGTTGAAGACTCAAGCATACTGTGAAATATCGTGATCGACATTTTTAAGAAGTTTTGGAAATAGGTAGTGGTGACAGCTACCTGATATTGTGAATGCAACCAATGATGCAAAATTGTAAATTTAAAATGGTTAAAGTGGTAAATTTATGTTATGCATGTTTTACCCAAATTCTGAAAACCTGAGAAAAAAAGACATCTGTGCTTGGAATGTGGGGGACTAATTTAAAAGAGGAGGAAGAGTATTAAGGAATGGACAAATTTAAAAGGAGGAAGAGAATCAAAGAATGCAGTTAAAATGTAAAAAGCTCTTCATTCAGTCCTCCTAAACACCACAATGTGTTAGGAATTGTTTCCACATAGAAATCAAGAACCATAGATGTCCTGAAGCAGAGCTAGGAGAGAAGTTTTCTTATTAGCACTAAATTAAGAAATTCATGCCCCTCTACTGCTTCATTGCTCAATTTTGATGTTTAAATAAGCTTTGCTTTTCATTTCAAAGGCTCTGATATAGAGGTTTTTCCCAATTATGCATGAGAATTCTCATCAACAGAAATATTAATAATACTTTTATTATAACAGAGCAATTATGATATATATATAGCAATAATTATAGTACATGCATTAAAATAGTCATCATATAGTCTGAAATTTCTGACAGAAAAGACAATTAAGATATTTTCCTACTTAAGTTTTAGTTATTCCACTATTTGTCAGATTGACTATTAGGCGGATACATTTTGATTTTTGTAGATTAAATAACACTACAGACAATGAGTTTTAAAAGAGGATTTGCCCCCCCAAAAAATCTGTAAATTAGAAAAAGGTCTATTGGATGGGATTTGTGTCAGCCTCATTATTCTTTTTCCAAACTCTTATAATAAGTAAAAAGAAGTCTTTGATACTTAAAGCATCATGATAGAAGATCTGCAATGATAAGTATAATCAGAGGAAAACTCTACTGGAACTGAAGTACCTTTGACAATGCTTAATCACATTGGGCAATTGAACATATTTGTCCAGAGAGAATGAATTCCAATGATTAAGATTGAGGCATTTCGATATCACAAAAGAACCCCACAAACTCCCTGATCAGCTAAAATAGAATTGTCTTCAATTTGCAATAATAATTTCCATAATTGGACCATGAAAGTAGAAGAAGGGCAATGCAGTATTAGAATAATTTTGATAGGAGCTTATGATATCTCCATAGTGTAAAAATGTGTTCGATGTTTATCTCTGAACTCCTAGAAGAAATTTTAGCACTTGCACAGATCAGAATAATTATCAATCTCACACAATAATTATTTTGTATTAAAAAAAAACCTACTTCCACAACTTTAATTCTGAAATGCTTTTTCAACATTTGGTTGAAACCATGGTTATGGTCATCTGTGTGTAATTGTCGCCACACACATTTATAGGTTTCATCTGTGGTATCCATTGTGCTTCAGATTGGTTGTGTCACTTACTAATTCTACAACCTCATAAAAATGCTGCAAATTTACTCAATATAAATTTCTTCATCTGTAAATATGGGCATATCATTTATCTTGCGTGGCTATCATGAAAATTTCTCAAGGTAGTACATATAAAGCACTTGGCACAGATCCCAGAGCATAATATATGCCCTTTAAGTAATCTACTTCCTCTGTGTTGGCACAGAGGTAGTAGCACTTGAAAATTTTCAAATTGGTAGGCTGACTGAAGATAGATTGCACTTCATGCATACCCATGCATTGCTTACCTGCCAACAAATATTTCTTCAAACTCCTCTGTATGTTAGAGGATTATTTAGATATGGGGAAAATATCATCAAATGATAAAATGTCCCCAATTTCATCAAGTTTACATTCTAGTGTGCAGGATAATGAGCTAGTGGTTGATTATTAACAGTACACATTTTTATGGTAGTTAGCATGTTCCAGGGATTGATCTAGACATTTAATGTACACTAACTCATTGAATGCTGCAAACAGGCTTCTGCAGGAGATTCTATTATTTTATTCCCATCTCTGAGGTAGAGAAGTATCCCATAAGCTTCCCATATTGGTATATGGCAGAGCTGGGGTATTCAGTTATGACAGTAACTGAATACTGTCAGTTAGTTTTTCAAACCCTGTCTTTTACTGCTGCTTCTTTGGACATGTAAAGAATTTAGGTTGGATGTTTAGTGGCACAGAGAGGTAGGAAATTTGACAGATGCCTGTCATTCACCACAAGCAGTTGGATGTTATTCATAGTGTAGTGGAAAGCTATTAGAAGGCTTTAAGCAAGAGCCTGATGAAACATTCTTATGCTTTATAAATTCAATCTAATGGTAATGGAGGGTTGTTCAGGGAGAGGTGGTGAGGAACAATGAAAAGAGTTCAGATATGATTTTAGAAGTCCTGGTGACAGTGATGAGAGCTGAGATGTAACAGTGGTGTTACAGACAGGGAGAACTTGTTGATGTGGGATCCATTTGGATGGTTATATAGAGAAGCTGATGGGTTGAAGGTGGAAGGAAAAGAGGGATCAAATTGACTATATTTTTGTTTTGAGTAGCTTCACAGAAGGTGGTGTTGTGACTCACAGTGGAAAAATGACCGGGGTGATATAGCAAACAAGAGTTTTCTTTTAGATTTGTATAGTTTGATGTGGGTATCAAGATTCTGCTTGAACACACAAATCGAGAACATAGTGAAAAGTTAATGGTTAGTTATACAAATATGAATGTATTGTCATATAACTGTGATTAAAAATATGAGATCAAGTAAATGCTTATAATGAGAAAATACAAAGATAAAGAAGAAAATTGGGAGCTAAACTCTCAAGGTTTGGAAATACTTACAGATTGAATCAAATAGAGTGGAGCCAGCAGCAGAGACTGGAGAAAGGATGGCTGGAGAGGTCAGCGAAAACCAAAGGAAGCAGAGAGAAGGGAAGCCAGAAGGACAGATGCACCGTTTCACTGTCCTAATGGTCACCTTGACAAGGGTGAGATTCTTATCACTCACAGTTTATAGATAAATAAAGGGAGAATTTACATGGTTAAAGCTTGCCCAATGTCACATGTAGGGGGGGTATGATCCATCTTTTATACATGCTTTTATCTTTCATTTATAAAGTATGTACATGAATATATAGGAAAGATGTACATATGAATAGATGATACCTTGTTTATACAGCATAACATATTTTAATAGAGTATATTTAGGTACTAAATATGTTCATATATTTGTATATATATTCATATATATATATGTGCTTCTTGTTACCTATACAAATGATACTAGTACTAATACTCTAATCAAGATGTATACAAAGTATTTGCAGATGCTAGTGAGGAAATAAATATTAATGGGTTTCCTTAAAATAACACAAAAAAGGTAAAATTTTCCTTGAAACCTATCAAATAACCAGGAATTCCTCAGAGTGACAGAAATGGCAAGAAGAAGTGGTAAGCATTCTAGAGAGAGAACTAGCAGAAGTTTAACAAAGTCACCATGGAGAAAGTAGATTGTATTAAGGTTTTGTGGTATCTCTGTTTTGAGGTTTTCTTCCTGGAGTATTTGTACAACAGGAGCAGAAAACAGTGGCTGTGGAAAATACTTGAAAGAAACATGACTCCAGATTTTTTTTTTAATACAAATGAGTTTGCACTGTAACATGTAAGCACAATAGGGAAACTTCGGCTTACAAACCAAAGTAGCATGTTAGACTTAACTGGGAAGAAAATAATGTTTGATTTTAGGAGTAAATAAAATATTTCTGTTGGCTCAGCACTCTCTTTGAGGAAAAGCCTGACTTCACTCTTAACTGGTTCTGATGGTCATCATCCCTTCTTCACTTTGTCCAGAGGGTGGATAACTGGCTCAACTTGAGACATTTGTAGTGCACTAACCCCCTGGGCCCAGTGGTCAAGCAATGGACCATCCATGTCCTTCTCTAGTGTAATAGATAGCTCCTGGGAGAATAAAGCTCTATTAACTACAATCACAAAGTTGAGACCACAAGAAGCTAGAACTGCCAAGGAATAGATACCAAGTCTGAAAGTGTGCAGAGACAAAGGCTTGTGCCATCATTCTGGGTCTAGCCATTCCTAGGACACTTTTCTCACCTGGACTTCACAGCTAAATATATAGTTAACTTCCTTTTATTCCAGAGTACATTCGAGTCCCATCTACTAGACCATAGTGGAAAAGCCTGGGAACATACATTATCAGGTAATTACATCATAAATCCTGGTAGGAAATGAGGACGATAAACTATGGAAATAAAAACGTAATACCAAAGGGATAGATTTGATACCTTTTGGAAAGAACAGGTGTTTAACTTAATTTAATACAAAGAACATGGGCATATTTAGAATTACTGTGGTGTTGAAAATAGAATGGTTGTTGATATGACCATTCATAGGTAAGCATGCCATACCTCCGGTATGACAAAAGTGGAGCAGTGAGATGAAGAAATGGTTTCTTTAAGGGTTTAAAAGTGAGCATCTGGTGCTCACGGAATCTGAAGGGTGTGTAAGGGAAGGCATAAGTCTAACCAGTGGAAAGGCAGAAACAATACTATTGCAGTGCAAAGCAATGCCTGGGCTAGACTGCACATTTGGAAATTGTTAGCGATTGATCTGAGAGCCAGGAGGGTTTGCAAATATTTTTAGAGAAAGAAAGAAAGAACAATGCAGCAAAAGAGTCATACAGCGCTATTACATGCTCTTCGAAAACAGAGCTTAGTTCTCTTCATTGGTACGTGCTCCCACAGTGGCACACTGCGGTTCATGAACAAGTGAGTAATTGTGCAAGACAAAGAGCCAGGCATGTCATTTGTAGTGCCCTTAAAGCCTCCCCAAATATTCTGAGATGGGTTTCCATTTCTAGCTCCATTTTACAAGTAAGGGGAGTAATAAGATCATTTACAGTCTAAAAGTAATAAAACTCTAGAGTTTATGATTCTGTATCTAGATCTGTGTGTGTATGTTTAATAAAAAAATAATCAAAAAGAGTTCTGCACCCAAAATTCTTAAATATGTATCTTTACATTTTAAAACTATATGATTCTAAGAATTTATTTAAATTCAATTAGCCAAAGTATAATACATCATTAGTTTTTGATATAACGTTCAATGATTCATCAGCTGCATAGAACACCCAGTGCTTGCCACATCACATGTCCTCCTTAACGCCCATCACCCAGGTATCCCATCCCCCACCCACCTCCCTTTCCACTGAAGTCAAGAGTCTTATATGGTTTGTCTCCCTCTCTGATTTCTTCCCATTCAATTTCCACACCTCCATTCTATTGTCCTCTATGCCACTAGATAAATAAATAAATAATAGATAACAAAATAAAAGAAAACTATATGATTATTTTAGGGTGTTTTTTTTGTTTTTGTTTTTGTTTTTTTCTTTTACATACACAAGTGCATAAAGTCCTATGGAGACAGTGTGGGTATCCCAGTGTC
This sequence comes from Taxidea taxus jeffersonii, assembly GCA_003697995.1. NCBI lineage: Eukaryota > Metazoa > Chordata > Mammalia > Carnivora > Mustelidae > Taxidea > Taxidea taxus. The sequence continues at coordinate 11,032 of RCUC01167932.1, forward strand.
AAACAAAAATCAGTCAGGTAAAGATCAGCCTTAATCTTTACAGCTAAGCCATTGTGATTTACTAGCAGTGTTGTTTCATACTCTGTGCTCTTAGAAGAAGACTCAACTTCATTTTCTCAGAGCCTGTTCAAAGCATTAGCTAAAATAATTTTTTCCAAAAATATGAAGACCTAGTAAATGTTTAAAAATAATTGATTTTATTTTTTTTTTATTTTTTATTTTTAATTTGTTAGAGAGAGAGAGAGAGAGCGAGCACAGGCAGAGGCAGAGGGAGAAGCAGCCTCCCTGCCTAGCAAGGAGCCCAATGTGGGACTCGATCCCAGGATGCTGGGATCATGACCTGAGCCGAAGGCAGCCACCCAACCAACTGAGCCACCCAGGCGTCCCTAAAAATAATTGATTTTAAAGTAGTTATGAAAGAAAAACTATTTGTCACTATAATTAGTAAGTTATCATGAAAGAAATGGACACAGTGAAAACTTGCATTTGACATTAAATAAATTAATTCTTAGTTCAGGGGCTTTAGTTCATTGTTCCTATATGCTTCTATTTAAATGCATTCGTATGTACTAGAGAATAAAATGGTCCATGTTTAAAAATCAATCAATAAATAAATAACCAGCATATCTAATTTAGTCCAAAAAGATTACTTTAATTTACTCTTTTTAGAGTGTAAGCTTTAACAAATATCTTTCTTTACCCTTATTTTTCTAGTCCTGGAACATCTCGCTTTAGGATCAATGAATCATATTAATTAATACAACGTAAGCAAACAAATGCACTGTAGATTGTAAATAACCAAGTTGATAATCATTAACTATTTAATAATGGCTAAGTGTTTTCCAAATATATGAAGCAATTTAAAATTTAAATAAGAACAGTATGTTAAGAAAGACAGGAAATGGATGTTTGCCTTTTTCCCTACTGGGTATATCACACTCCATTAGAAAAGTGACCATGAACTCATTTATTCCTTTAAGACTCTTCTCAAAAGACTTCATTATTTTGTTTCATTCCTTAATTGATATCAGTGGAGGGTAAATGTGCTGTGGGCTTAAGTCTGACTCAGGAGAGAAAGGGCCTAATTTATTAAAGAGGATTTGACTCCCACTAGCTGTGTTACCTTGACCAATTCATTGCATTTTGATGGCCTTCATTTCTTCAAGTGTAAATTTGGAATATCAATCCTTTCCCTATTTTTCTCATACTTTTGATGTAGGAACCAAAGGATAGAAGCATGGCCACTGTTTATGTACCTCCAAAATCTTTACATTTTTCATCTTTGTGTATTTAAGGAAGGCTAACAGAAATTTCTAGGATGGAATCTGACTGGTCCCTAGACAAGGAAGCAGCAAATGACCACTTTTCAGGTAAATGTTACATTCTGCTTTGCACGTGCAGAAATTTGCTACTTTGGTGGCATTTATTCTGTCAGCAGCTACTTACATTCAAAAGACTGAGGAATAAGCCAACATGAGAAAAATTTAATTTATAATCAATATTAGCTTTTAAGAGATACTATACTCATTATTAGGCCTCCCCCCTTTGAAATATCTCACAAGCCACATACATCATCAGAGAGCTACGTATCGATTACAGAATTAGTGCAAAAGGAGGGTCTCAAAGGATGTTTCATTCTGATAAGCTATTGCAAACACACCCATTTCAGGGTGCTGGGATGTTTGGGTCAAGCTGATTCCAACTCAGACAAAGTACTAAAGACATACACGCATGTTCCTCTTCTCTGCCATCTCTTTTTCATAAGCTTCAGGCAGAACTTCCCTCTTTCTTTAGGGTATTTTTTTTAGAAAACGCCTGTTACCACTTTTCATCATCCTACTTGAAACAAAGTGTTCTCTAATTCACCCCTGCTTCGGAAGACAAGCTACATAGATGATCCACCTTATCATTAATTTGGGAAATGTAATGAAAACTCATTTTATTTCAAGCTACACAGAGACATACTACTTTAAAACAAATAAGCACTCTTAACTAAATTGGGCTTACTATTTTTAGTATTCCTATTATTTATTTAATCTACTCCATTCCATTTTAGGTATTTTACAAAATTTTCTTATTTCATTTTTACAGATTTCAAGAAGAGAAAACTGAATATTAGAGGAGCTGAATATTTTTTTTTCAAGGTTACATAGCTAGTAAACCAAGACATTGTTAGAAATGAGAGTTGCCTCTAAGTTAAGGACAGAGTTTTAACTCTGTTATTTAAATATAATAAAAATCCAATATCATTTGCTAATATGTCTGAGAGTTTTTGGAACTATGGGTTAAATGCAAAACGATCATCATATCTTCCTGATAAAAATAATATCATATCACCCGGACTGATTTGAAATCTTTCCCATGGTATGTTATTTGCTTCAGATGCTTACATCAAAGGGTATGCTTGATCTTCTATGGTATGATTGATCCCAAATTGTCGACTACTGTCCTCATGTCATGTAGTATAGTCAATGGGCAGAGCAGAGTTTTGTAGTAAGATAAACTTGTCTCATAGCTTACTTACTTGCTGTGTGAACTCTGAAAGATTATGCAACCCCTTTGTTTCAATATTGGCAAAATAAAAGTTTACTATTCATTCATACACTTTCACTGCTAAACACTGGAGTCCAAAAGAAGATAAAAAAAAATAAAAAAATAAAGTAAAATACAGTTTGTAGCTCTCATGGAGAGGATGATTTCAGGAGGCAGTCATAATAATTAAATAAAACTATGTTGTTACAAGGAACAAGAACAAAAACAGTGTTGTGCTCTTGATAGCCTAGGTAATGGCTTTCTGGACAGAAAAATAAATCCCGATTTCTAGCGTTTATAATCCCATGGTTATAAACCCTCCCACCACGGCCAATGTAAGCAGGTTACGACCACCACTGAGTGTTCAGTAGGAAGGGTTTTCCTATCAACAAACTTCTGTGAGCTTCGACAGGATCAACTGACTTAGCACATGTAAATTGCCTAACAGAATTTTATTTTTGCAGAACAAATTTCTGAAAACACCAGTGCCTTTTTATTCCACATGTTTACTGAAGACATTGCTTGACTCCATTTAATAGATTTAAGATCTATACAAGGGCTAAGTTAGAAATTTCTTTCCATCTCTATCAGGAGTCCTTCACAGAACTTTGGTTTAAATTACACAGTCAGGGGATGCCTGGGTGGCTCAGTGGGTTAAGCTGCTGCCTTCGGCTCGGGTCATGATCCCAGGGTCCTGGGATCGAGTCCCGCATCGGGCTCTTTGCTTGGCAGGGAGCCTGCTTCTCCCCTCCCCGCTCTGCCTGCCTCTCTGCCTACTTGTGTGATTTCTGTCTGTCAAATAAATAAATAAAACCTTTAAAAAAAAATTACACAGTCAAACATCTGTATTTATGCTTCAGGAATCAGAATATAGACTTTTAAAAGTCTCGGGAACAAAGATTAATATACATGCTGTGACGAGTAGATGGAATAAAATGGTTATCTGCAGGGCATTAATTTTCTTTTAATATTCATGGTCCTCTCTTGAGAATAAAATCAACATTTTCCCAGACCTTAGTATTGAAATTTTCATCTATCCTTTGCCATCTTAACTTTTTTTTTCCACTTCTCTTTCTCAATATCCTTTTCAAATTCATCATAATGTCATTCTTACTTCATTTTCTCCTTGGACTTACATCAAACTCTTAGGTTTCACTTTTTTCTCCCTTATCTTAAATTATAGCTGTTTCTTCTCCTTTTTTTTTCTTTTATTAATTTGTGTTTTAGAGAATATTTTCTAGCTTCTTCTTTATTTTAGGTTTGGAGGCAGTAACTACAATATAATTTGCATATGAGAAAATACATAGATCTTAGACATACAGTTTGATGAATGCTGACAAATGTGTACATGGTTTTGAGATTATTTGTTGTGTTGCTTTTATCAATGGTTTACTCTTTATAACTGTGGCATATCATAATTTGATTATGTATTCTCTTATTCATGCACATTTGTGTTGTTTTAAGCTTGGGTTAATTATGAATAATGCTTCCACAGACATTTTTTTAAAGATTTTATTTATTTATTTGACAAAGAGAGAGAGAGAACACAAGCAAAGGGAGTAAGAGAGGGAGAAGCAGGCTTCCTGCTGAGCAGGGATCCCAATGCAGGGCTCAGTCCCAGGACCCTGGGATCATGCCCTGAGCTGAAGGCAGAGGCTTAAGACTGAGCCACCCAGGTGCCCCTTCCACTCACATTCTTATTCAAATCGTATCTGGGATGTATGCTAGTACTTTTTTAGTGGGGGCACAAATACCTTGGGGTGAAATTGGTGAATTAGAGGCTAGATGTATAAATAATGTTGTAAGAAACTGCCAAAATATTTTCCAAAATGGCTATGACATTTTCACTCCTATCAACAATGTGTGAGAGTCCTAGTCACTCCACATCATCAGCACATTTGGTGTTTTCTGTTTTCTGGGTTTTTCATTTTAGCCATTCCGTTGGGCACACAGTGTGGTATCTCACTGTGGTTTTAAGTAGCATTTTTCAGAGTTAGTTCCAGAGGTAGAATTTAGTGATTCATCAGTTTCATTCAACACCCAGTGCTCATTACATCCAGTGCCCTCCTTAATGCCCATCCCCAAATTATTCCATCCCCCTACCCTGGTTTGTTTCCTAGAGTTCAGTGTCTCCTATGGTTTGTCTCCATCTCAATTTTCATCTTATTTTATTTTTCCTTCCCTTCCTCTATGCTTCTCTGTTTTGTTTCTTAAATTCTACACATGAGTGAAATCATACAGTAAATTGCAACTTTTTGAAGACCGATTATGTTAAGCCTGTTCTCAAGAGCTTATTAACATTCTTATATGTTCCTTTGTGGAGTTTTATTTTTTTCATTCTATTGTTGATTGTAGAAACTATATATTCTGAGTACAAATTCTGTATCAGGTATACGTTTGTGAATGTTCTTTACCAGTCTTTCACGTATCTTTCATTTGTTTACAAAGTCCTTGTAGGAGCATGGAAAGATAGTGCTTTGTGTCCTAGTAAATCTATGACTATAAAAAAAAAATCTGTCAATTGAAACCCCTGTGGTGAAGAGAATTAGAATGGAAAAGATTACTGGAGACTAACTATTAAAGAATATGGACAGAAACAAGATTAGGCAAAGGGAGCCATCCACTGAGATGCAGATCTGATAATCTGTCAGTTAACAGGGAACTCCAGACAAAGACTCTCAGTTAGAGGGTTCCCGTGTTCAGCAGACAAGGGTAGACAATTGCGCCATAGTCTTGCTTGCACTGCTTGGGACCACCCTGAGCAGAGTGGAAATCTGGAAGAGTGACCTGAGCAGTACAAGCTATACAGTTAAAGGCTGTATCAAGTCTGTCGCAGCCCACTCCTTATGCTATGTGGACCCATTTGGCTTAGCAGTTCTATCTGCATTCTCAAAGTGGTTATAACATTTTAAGTCTAAACCAGCAACATATGAGTATTCTAGTTTCCCTGCCTCTTTAACATTTGCTGTTATTGGTCTTTTAAAAATTTCAGCCATTCAGATGAGTATGTAGAGTTCTGTTATTGTGGTTTGAGATTTACATTTCCCCTGATGACTCAGATGCTTACAAACTTTATGGGTATTATTCTTTGGAGAAGTGTTTGTTTCAAATATTCTGCTATTTATTTTCATTCAGTTATTACAGTCATACTGTATAGGGGGGGATAGGCACTCAGCCACCAAATCTGATTTGGATTTCCTGACCTGCGGTGCCATGTATACACTAGGAGAGCGTGCGAAGATTTATGAAGTCTGAGTCTTTCTAGGAAGGACCAAGGAGGGTCCAAATTGCTTAAGAGAGCAAGGTAAGGAAGCTGGTTTGGGGTTTTTATGGCAGTTGGTGGGTAAGCCTGGATTGGTGGTTTCCTTGCAATTTGAACTACCTGCAGGTACCAAGAAAGGGAGCATCTGGGCTTCTCATCTGTGTGCCCAGTTGCGGGGCAGCAGCAAAGAAGTGACAGGGTGAGGTTTGAAAACTTGCGGCAGTCAAACATCAAAAATGGAGTCGAACTCTTTGTTACCCCCGTTTGTATTTTTACTGATGATCTGAAAGGCATATATTATGGATGCCTGAATTTTGTTTGATATATCAAGTGTGAACATTTTCCAAGTCTGTGGTTTGTCTGTTCATTTTTAAATTTCAAAGAAAGAATTTTTTTTTAATTTTGAAGACATTAATATGACTTTTTTTTTTCTTTGATGTACAGTGATCTTTGTGATCTGCCCCTAAATCTTCACCCGTTGAAATGTCATGAAGATATTTTCCTGTATTTTCTTCTAGAGGTTATTTTGTTGACTTGGGCTTGACGTCAGGCCAATAAGCCATTTCAAATTGTTATTTTCTGAATCATGTTGTGTGAGATTTGAGAATTTTATTGTTCTTCCATGCAGACATCCTTTTATTCCCGGAAACATTTGCTTAACAAAATATTTCTTTTTTTTCCCAATGAAATAACTTGGTAGATTGGTCAAAAATCAGTTGACTGTTTATGTGTGGATTGGTCAGAAGCTATGCTGCTCCACTGATTGGTTATTCTTTTTTTTTTTTTTAAGATTTTATTTATTTATTTGTCAGAGAGAGAGAGAGAGTGAGCACAGGCAGACAGAGTGGCAGGCAGAGGCAGAGGGAGAAGCAGGCTCCCTGGCGAGCAAGGAGCCCGATGTGGGACTCGATCCCAGGACGCTGGGATCATGACCTGAGCCAAGGCAGCCGCTTAACGGACTGAGCCGCCCAGGTGTCTGGATTAGTTATTCTTAAGATGATTCCACAGTGTCTTGAGGACTGAGGTTTTACAGTAAGGGTTAAAGTCAGGAAGTGAAAGTCCTCTGGCATCTTTCTTCTTTTTCAGGATTGTCTTGGATATGGCCAGTCCTTTGTATTTCCATATAAATTTGAGACTTAGCTTGTCTATTCTTGCAAAAGGGGTTGATTTAGTTTTGATAGGGATTTTATTGAGTCTATGAATCCATTTTGTGAAAGCTCATCTTAAAATATTATGTTTCTAATTCATGATTGTAGCATAGGCAGTCCTTGCTTTGCCTGCCACCGACATGCACAGATTTCAGTTACCATGGTTTTGAAGTTCTAGATCAAAAAGAAAAGGTGAACTGAGCAATTCAAAGAGGTCAGTGAAAATTTGTCCCACCCATATAAAAAAACAACAAACCTGTTTCTCTCTTCTGTAGAAATTTTATCCTTTAATTTGCTGTGCTAGAGTCTATCTTATCTTTAACTTTACTGAGCTTGTCCTTTGGCATAGCACAGAGGGAAGGATGGGAGGGCAGTGGAATAAAGCCTAAGGACCTCCCTATGGTCAGGTGAGCAGCCAGCTTTTTCCTGTCTTGTTTCTAGGGCCAGAGTTTTCACCCACTTCATTTTATCACAGTGACTAAAGTACTAGGACCTCTCTGGTTCTAATTAAACACACATTTTCCCTTTTAATATTGGAGTCCTGTTTTAGCACCATTGTGGTGGTTTGCTAGCTTAGCACCATTGTGGTGGTTTGCTAGCTGCCATACATACCTTGTATAGACTACCTGTTTGCTGAGATCTCTCCAGAAATCCACCCCCACCCTGCCACTGTTGGAACCTCCACACTGTTCCACTTGTACTTGTGCTGAGATTGGTGCTCACCTTGTTCAAATTTTTTCAAGAGGTCAAGGGGTCAAGGAAATACACTGTCTCTGATAATATTAATGCACATGTATTCAATACTATTTTAAAAGCACTAAAATAAACAATAAAAAATAATTAAACTCACCCATAAGCTCCCAACTCAGAGAGATAGTGTTATTATTGCAATGGTTTGTAGTTTACATAAAGTCACACCAATATACATACATAAAATTCTGCATATATTGATTTTGGAAAATATTATTGCATTTACTTACTGCTTAAACCACTTGAAAATTCTTTTTAAAAAAATATCATCACTAATGATAAAGCTAAATTCTCCATTTATTGTTGCTGTGGCTGAGGTCATGCCCTTTCCAGGGCTGCCCAAATCCAGTGACTAAGAGAAGGCTATAAAGGACCTAGGCATGTGGCCCAATGTGGCCCAATTCAAAGGTGCAGACCTCATTGCAGAACTCCTTCATGGGTTGGGTGAAGGCCCTGTACATATTTTTGGGCCCAAACTTTCAGTATCTGCTTCCAAAGAAGCCTAACCTGCCACAGTCACCTTGATCTTGACTTTTTTCACAGACGCAAAGATGCATGTAAAAATACAGTCCCTAATCTCAGAGATAACTACTCTTATCACTATCACAGACACATGCACACACCCACACCCCTGGTATTTGTTATGGTCTGAATCTTTGTGTCTGACCTCCAACCTTCAACCTCCAACCTTCAATTGAAATCCTAATCCTCCAGTGTAATGGCATTAAGGGGTAGGACTTTTAGGAAGTGATTAGGTCATGAGAGTAGAACCCTCATGAATGAGATTAGAGTCTTATAAAACAGACCCCCAAAGGCACTTGGGTGGCTCAGTCATTAAGTGTCTGCCTTCTGCTCAGGTCATGATCCCAGGGTCCTGGGATAAAGCCCTACATAGGGCTTCCTGCTTGGTAGGAAGACTGCTTCTCCGTCTCCTACTCTCCCTGGTTGTGTTCCTGTTGGGTCCATGGTCAAAGGAACATGACTGATACAAAGCGAAAGTCAAGCAAAGCTTTATTTTGCACCAAGCATTGAGAATCAAACCTACCGTTTGGGGCTGCCTCTCACAGAGAGGGACCCCTCCCTGCCTTACAGACTAAATTTTATAGAGCAAAGGCCATGTGGTTGAGCCTGGCCACACACAGGTGGCCAATGGGATTGTAACACATAGAGAAAGCTGCACAGTCATGCTAGGTCACACACGGGTGGCCAATTGAATTACAATGCACCTCATAGTAGCTATTTGAACTAGCCTTTCACCTTGGTCAGAATTGGCACCCAAAAGGCGGGCCCCACACTCCTTGGTAGCTAGGGAGACAGTATGCGCACCCTGCTGATTGGATGTCTCCACCTGGCCCAACTCATTCCTGCATCTGGGCTCTGTTATTTACACCTGACCTGACCCACCCTTGTATTTGGGCTCTGATATCGGGGGCTGGTCGACCATATTTTACTATATAAACAACACAATGGCTGTTTAATCCAAGAGATGGAATCGCTCTGGCTAAATAGGCCCTTACAGTTCCCTCTCTCTGTGTCTCTCTCTCTGTCAAATAAATAAATAAAATGTTAAAACAACAACAACAACAAAAAACAAAAAACAAAAACAGACCCCAGATATCTCGCTTGTTCCTTCTCCCCTATGAAGATGCAAGGAGAAGATGGGCATCTGTGAACCAGGACGAAGGCCCTCATCAGATACCAGATCTTTTCGCACCTTGATCTTGGACTCCAGAACTGTGAGAAATAAATGTCTATTGTTTAAGCCCTTCAGTCTATGCTAATTTGTTATAGCACCAAGAATTGACTAAGATTGCATTGTTTTTTCACTTTAATATAGATTATACTGCAGATATTATCACTGGGCAACTTTATTATCTTTCTCTTTCTTTTCAAAAGTATGGTTGGAGATGTACATAGTCATGTATGTTGACCTACCTCATCATTTTAAGTGCTGCTTTAGTTTGTTCTTACATACTCTTGACATAAGGCAGTTTATTTAGCTATTGCTCTATTGATGGACTCTTAGGTTAGTTCTAGTTTTTATGTATTTATTAACAATACCAAAACTAATACCTTTGCATATGATTCCTTTAGCAGAGGTGTGACTGTATGTCTAGGTAAGTACTAAAAAGTGAAATTACTGGGTCAAAATAATAGTCTTGTTATTATCACATGCCCTCCAGCATGGCTGTGGTAATTGAGACTCTTCAGCAATGAATATGACTAACACATTCCTCTCTCACACACTTGTGTTCAAGTGCAGTTTGCCATTTTTATCCTGTAAATTTACTGCTAATGTCTTCTTTAAAATGTTTATTGGGATGCATTTGTCTTTCAGAATTTTCTTTTCTCTCTTTTATGTCATTGCCATCATCCAAACTTTACAACTTATATAATGCTTTCACATCTATAATCTCATTTCATCCTCACAACAATTCTATAAAGTAAGCAGAGCAGCAATATTTGTTAATGAAGTTCAAAAGAAAAGATTTCAATATAAACATTCATCTATAATATAATAACATTTAATACATTTAGAAGTAAAGTTCTGCTGTATTTACAGATATTTTATATCCCAACATTTTGTTTTGCTATTTCTTGGAAAAAAATGAAACATTTCTTATTTCTAAACCTTGCTGTATTCACTACTCAGTTGAAAAATATCTTAATTCAAGGGCAGTTGAGAGGGTTTATTCATTTTAAATATTAGGCAGCTTTCCCTCTGAGAAAATTGTCTTTTTTAAAAATATGATATTAATTATCTTCACAGTTCCCTAAATTCAGAATCCAAAACCATTTACCTTATTATTCCTTAAAACAGTATAATATAATCTGTCTAAAAGTTATCTAACAACTTCTGAGACTTTAATTAAATTTTCATTATTTTCTTGCTGCAACAGAAATGGAATTTTTCTTAGATAAAATACACATACAAACTTGACCCTGAAATTAACAGCTGAAGAAGTGTAATGCAAATTTTAATGAGCTATTATTGGAAACCAATAGACAAGATGAGACAATGGGTTGCAAAATATAACTTACGGCACTGTCCTTAATTTTCAAACTAATTTAACTTCTGGAAAGTTTGGAGCTGTCTTAAATAAAGGGTAACTAAATACCTGATAGAATATACAAATACAGCCACATCAAATCCCAACTTTTAAGGGATATTTTTGCCAGTAATCCTGGTCACCTCTGCTATTTCCACTCTGTCACTCTTTTTTCTCTCTCTCCCTCTCATTCCACCCTCTCTATTCTATATAAAATCATATTTTCCTCTTTTGCTGAATTATTTATCTTTTTTAAACGTTTTTTTTAAGGTTTTATTTATTTATTTGACAGAGATCACAAGTAGGCAGAGAGGCAGGCAGAGAGAGAGAGGAGGAAGCAGGCTTCCCGCTGAGTGGAGAACCTGATGCAGGGCTCCATCCCAGGACCCTGGGATCATGACCTGAGCTGAAAGCAGAGGCTTTAACCCACTGAACCACCCAGGCGCCCCTGAATTATGTATCTTAGTACTCAGTTTTTAGTTCTTTTTTTTTTTTTCCTTCTTCTTATCTTTGTTTTCCTAAGATTTCAAACCTGAGTTCATTTACTGTACCATCTCACTGCCAGCCTGAGAGTCAAAAGCCTCTCTTCCAATACCACAGTTACCAGAATAACTGTGCTTCCCACACCAAAGCTCATAAGCAGGTGAGACAGGCTATCAGTGCCTTCAAGTCATGTCCTTTTTCCCTTTAGATATTAGTCAGGGTTCTCCAGAGAACAGACCAATGGGATATATAGATAGAGGTAGAGAGAGAAATAGATAAAGAGATGAGAGACAGAGACTGATTATAAGACATTAACCCATGCGATGGTAGGGGTAGGCAAGTCCTATATTTAGAGGGCAGGTCAACAGGCTGAAAACTTAGGCAGTGTTTCTGTGTTTCAGTCTTCTTGAGGCTAAGTTCCTTTTCCAGGAAAACTTCAAATTTGTCTTTTAATGCCTTCCACTGATTGGAAAAGTCCTATCCACATTACAAAGACTCATTTGCCTTACTGAAGTCCCCTACTTTAAATGTTAATCTGATTTAAATGTTAATCATATCTAAAAATTCCATTCACACTGATACTTAGAGTGATGTTTGACCAAACAACTGGGTGCCATAGCAAATTTGACACATAAACTTAACCATCACACCCTGAAATAAGACTCAGGCCTTAGTATTCCAGGACAAAAGAAAATAAATGAGAAACAAAGCAAAAGGGAACCAAAGAAGAAGAATCCAGAAACACAGTCACACAAACACAGACACTGAACACTTATTACTTTAATTGGTGCTTTTTTAATTTAAAATTTAAGTCAAGAATTAATGTGTATATTTCCATGCCATTTATTTCTCATTTAATTTCTTTACATTTTTAGATAAATACCAAATGAATCATATGATTCCCAGTTTTTTATTACAAGGCACTGAAGCTCATATAGGTTAACAAAGTCATCCATAATCATATAGTTGGCAAAGAGTCTTAAAAATGTACCTACTGTCTGAAGATAATCAAAAGAACAGTTGAGGTTCAATCTGGCCAGAAGTTTTGGCTGAAAAAATCTGACTCCTTTAAGTTATAAATGAAGAATAGGAAAAAGAAAGAAGATATCTGTACAGAGTTAGTAAGAATGGGTTGCATGCTGGTTATGGAGGATGTCAAAATACAGAATGGCCATGATGGGCATTTTGAAATAGTGATCTGGGATGGTAGAATGGGGTCTGTGGAATCATGGCATGAAAGCAGTGTCCTTACTAATGGTATAAGATACAGGTGTGTGAAAATGGGAGTAGGAGGCTGAAGAGGTTCAAAGGAAAGGGCTTTGGAAGAGGTAAAGGAATTGAGAGGCCAGGTGATTTGTTAGTTACCTATTTGTATATTGACATGTCTGGGAATTATGATAACAGTAGTGGTGGGATGGAAGAAGAGGCATAAAGCCAGAAGCCAATGTCTTTGACAAATGAAAGAAAATGACCTCAGACTTCATGCATAACCTCATCTAAACAGTGCAGCTAGGGGCATAATTCTGTGGTATAACCTTCAAAGGATCTGGAGATGGAGACTGGGCAAGGATGTAAGAGGAATATTTAGGGAGTGAAAATGACCTAAAAGCACTGAGGTGTAAAACCATGTCTGTGTAAAGCATTGGGAATAGGAATAATGATTCTGCCACTAAGCACATTGTGCTAGTGTGAGATGAAGCCAAAGGTACGTGAAGTCAAAAATATTCAGAGCCAAAACAACTGCAGGCAATAGTGGGTGTCATAAGGATGGAAAACCCAAGAGTCTGGAACCTTTTCCCTTGGCAGAATGGCCAGCTTTCTATTGGATGATCATTTTGTGGTACGTGGTTAGATTCTACAAGAGCAGGAGAGCTATGTGAGGTCAGGTTTTTTCCTACCCAATCTTATTTTGTCTACTGTGGTGGGATTATGCTTAGTTATAACATTTTCCACATTTCTGACTTGGGGTGCAAATCTCTGAAATAAGTGGAAGATTGAACAGAAATTGATACCCATGTAATGTGCATCAAGGGGTCACCATTTTCTTCTTCCAATTTTATAAAATGCACCATTTCTTCTTTACATGACAGGACAGTAATGTCATTTGCTGCCAACTAGCTGTCATTTTGTTGCCAAAAATCATCAGACTCTTGTATCACGGATATTAGAGAACCATATGAAAAAAAAAAAAGTGTTGACATTTTTCACTCATAATAATTTAGGATTGATTGTTTCCATCTTTAATTTATCCAAAAATATATGTGAAAAAAATTTCAGTGGCTGAATCATAAATGACAATGCATGAAGGTAAGGTGATAAGGATTTATATTAAAAAAAAACTACCTATGAGAATTATTATTCTTATATTAGTAGAAAAATAATCTTATTGGACTATTTAGAAGCAAACATGAAGAGATTAAGTGATTCCTTTGGATTATACTTTGTAATAAATTTGATCCATAGTAGGGTGCCTGGGTGGCTCAGTGGATTAAAGCCTCTGCCTTCGGCTCAGGTCATGATCTCAGGGTCCTGGGATACCCTGCATCGGGCTCTCTGCTCAGCAGGTAGTCTGCTTCCCCACCTCTCTCTCTGCCTGCCTCTCTGCCTGCTTGTGATCTCTGTCTGTCAAATAAATAAATAAAATCTTAAAAAATAATCTTGTATAAAAAAGTTTTTTGATCTATAGCAACTGCTATAAAGGTCATTTTAATGTGGCATATAATATGTTTTAATAATAATGTTTTAAAAGGTTGTTTTAATATGGCAAATAATCTGCTTCCTTCTCTACATTTTAAAGCAACTTCAAGTTCTTGATGAGTTTATTAGCATTAAATTCTAGCATTAAAATTCTTAGAGAGTCTATAATCCAGTTCATCATTTTATTGATAAGAATACTGAGGAAGAGCTAAACTGGCAATTGCTAAAATTTAGCCGTCATTCTTTATTATAGGCTAGGCAAGGTTCATTATTTAATTATTATTTTTAAAGATTTTATTTATTTATCTGACAGAGATCACAAGTAGGCACAGAGGCAGGGAGAGAAAGAGGAAGGGAAGCAGCCTCCCCGCTGAGCAGAGAGCCCCATGTGGGGCTTGATCCCAGGATCCCAGGATCATGACCTGAGCTGAAGGCAGTGGACTTAACCCACTGAGCCACCCAGGTGCCCCTTTAATTCTTTTTAATAAGAGTTCAGTTTGGAATTTCAGGCCATCAGGAAACCTGGAGAGTTATAAAAGGATTATTAGGCTGTTCTTTTGTTGCCTACACAGAACAATGTTGGACTAAACTCCCACAATGGTTTTAGCACTCTGCTTATGAGATACATTGTATTTTCCTTGAACTAAGGATAGTTGGGCATTGTGCTATTGATGTCCACTTGCTTCTTATAGTAAATTCACCTCATATGAAAATAGCACTTGGGATTTTGATTGGTCTTCTTTCCTCAGAAACATGGCAATAAAAGGGATAGTAAAAGTACCTACAACTATTGATGCTACTGTTACTGAAGGCTGTTCCTGAGCCTCATCCTTTCTTTCCTCTGCAACACATTCTACCAACTCAGTGAGCACCTTGGTTTCTCTAGGTGACTTGCCTGGTGGGGCAACCCAGACCTATCTTGGTTTTCATACCTATCTTGTACCTTGGCTGATGTGTTTGTCCATTTAACAGTAAAACTGGATGTCATAACATCAAGAGACACTGAAGTTTACCACTAGGGTGCCAAATATATTCTCCTTTCTCCATGATGTAAGAGGAAGTCAACATCTTCATAATTAGGGTCATTTAACCCATCCAGTACACTGATATTTTTCCTTGCATATTAGTCTCTGAGTATGAGGAGCCTGGTATGATCAAAAGAGAGTCAAGGTTTGGAGTTCAATGGAGGTTCTATAGTATTACCACATGAAGACATTCTCTTTATAACAACCAAGATCTCCAAATTCATAGAACTTAAATCTGGAATTATAGGGAATGTGTATTTCCTGACTAGGTAAATGGTGAGATAGGGGGGTCCCTTCTACTTCTGCTTTTAGTTACTGAGCAGATGCATTCTACCTACAAAAGAACGACATAATAGTCATTAACTTAGAATATACATTCTGTTTGCATGAATGGTAACCCATCTCTGACCTGGAAACCTCAGTTATATATTTAAAAGGTTAATCCACTACTGTATTTTCCCAAGATCTTTGAGGTGATATAATATATGATAGGAGCAGTGAGGGATGCATCTGTGAGTTATTCACAGCCAACATCCCAAGGAACTGGAAGATAGATATATCAGACCTGAAGGAGAGACACATGAGGCACAGAGCACTTAAGTAGTTTTGATGCAGCCTTCCTGATATTGTGTATAACATGATTATAAGGTAATCCTGTGGACAAATATTTTACTGAAGACCTACTATGTGATATGTAAGATTTTGTCAACAAGTGAGAAGGTGGAGAAAAAAATAATTTACTGAAGTTAGTGCTAGGCAGAATGTCAGAAAGGATTGACATAAGCTGTTGTGAACACTAAATATCACCTATGAATTTGCCTAAAATGGTACATTTTTACACTAGACAGTTAATATTTATTGACTCTTATAGTCTACAGTTACAATTTTATCAGAGGTTAACAATTATCCCAATAACTTTGAAAATTAATGATTTCTCTGCATTTGAGAATCACCATCTTTGAGTGCTCAGATTATAAAAAAGGGCAGAGTTGGGGGAGATAAACAAAAGAAGGGGTTACCTGTTTGCCAATCAACATAATTTAATTAAACCTGGGATCAGTGAAGAGGTAATTTCAGCACCTGGCTCAGCTTCACAGCTAATTTTGTCTGTGGGGAGAAATGTTCTCCTTCTGTAAAATACACAGCAGCACGATCTCCTGGTGGTAAGTAGGTAGGGAATGAGTGGATAGAGACCCCAACAGTTTAATGAGATTTTATACTAGCCAATTAGGTGATAATAAAGAGAGGTGATCAGGACAAAAAAAGCATTCAGAGGAGTTGGTGGTCTGGTTGAGAGACATGATGAGCAGCCTGAAGGTTGTGGGGAAGCTGAATTCACACAAGAAACCTGGTGTATTTCAGATCATATTGATCAAAGTAATTCCCAATACATGAAGTGGAATATAGAAGCAGACATTTGCATACTACACATCATACTTAACTCGGATGAGTGGCAGCAGTGTACCTTCATGTGGTCTACGTCTATGGAAGCCAGAGGCAAGACACCCTCCTGAAAGAGCAGTTAATGAATCCAATGCCCAGAGAGACAAGACAGACAGGGCAAATGAGTGACTCAAGGCAGTTGCAGCAAAGGGAGAGGTAAGGACAAAGATATATTGAGCAGCATGTGCAAACCTTGTGTGAAGGGCTCTGCTAGAACTCAGCCAATGGGCTTCTGTGGGAAGTGGGCCAGTATTGCAAGATCTCAGACATTTTTTCAAGATATTTATGGAATATTTATGCAAATTTATGTAAAATTTCAGTTTGTAAGGGTTGGATTTAAACAAATTTTTAAAATCTGGTTGGGCCATACTATGAATCTGAAAATCAGAGGTTACCTATAGATCTCTACTTTGCACTCTGAAATAAAAGTATTTTAGAGTCTTACTGACGAGGATAAAACTTTAGAGGAGGGCTTCTATGGCATTTAGGAATCCAGGTATAAATCAAAATTGAGGCACCATTTCAGGAATCAGGGTTGGAATATCACAAGAGTGAGCAAAAATCTAGAGTTCTGGAGTTCTGTGGGCAAGCTAACACCCCAGTGTGCACCAGGTATGTCTGAAAGGCTGGTTTGCAATCTCTTTAGGAACTTCCCAGATGTGATCTGAGGACAGAGGGCAGGGAGATATTGAAGAATAATACAAACTACTATAGATTGATAGGTGATAGCTGTAATAAGCATGGGAACTTACACACAAAGCCTGTCTTGAGTGATGATGGGATAAATAGATATTCTCACATCCCCCAGCAAATCTTAAAAGTTTATATAGAGGCTTTAACTGGGATTGATCACATATACTGTCCAGAAGGCCACAGCATCACATCACTATCTCAAGGCCGTGTCCCTGGGGCAACGCCTGGGAGCAGGGAAGACAAACAAAACCCACATTCTAAGAACAGGGAAGGGATGAAGAGCCTCTGAATGCTGGGATCCAGTTCACAGGTGAATCAGTTGTTACCTCCTCTTGATGGAGTCCCCCAACACTCCACCTCTCATCATGGCCAGCTCTTATAATCCCACATGCCACCTTCTTCTGCTGTGTGCTTTGAGCAATCAGCAAGGGGTCTTACTAGCATGGAGGTGGCTTCTTTGGCAGCTATCTGGCAGTACTGCAGGTAATGCCACAGCACAAATAAAAGCACATGTAAGAGAAAACACAGATTAAGACAATTATTTCCGAAATCAGTGGTGACTTTGTCCACCAAGAACCTTATAATCTGAACCATTAATTTATTAAGTTTCCTAGACTTGGAGTTGTATCACGGAGGTTATTCACTTGTGTCCTCATATGATTAAATAAAGATAATACATTGACACTCATCAGGTATGAATACACAATGTTCTGTTTAAATAATGATATAGGTGCCTTGTGTAGGTAGTAGTAATATTTTGGAGGACAGCTTTTCTCATTAAAGACATTTCAATGTTCACTAAGGACAGGGTTTGTTGGGTATCATTCAAGGCTTGCTGGATGACTTTAGTAAGGGTTTCCATGTGTCCTATAATGTGCTTCAGGCTAATGGAGGAAACAAATAGAATGGCCAAATGATTGTACCAGACCAGGCCCACCTGGCCTTGAGGAAAGAGAGGTTGGTAGCTTTAGGAATGTGGCCTGGTTGTATACAGTATATGTTGTCTGGGGGAGGACACTGTCAAGCATGAGGATATGGACTAGAGACAGAATATGCTGAATAAAAACCCTACCTCCTCCCTCATTTTGATGGTCTATGTTCCATTTCAGGTACAGTGTATTTCAATAGGTCCAGCTTGCAGCAGAACAATGGGATCCCAATGGAGGCTGAGTAGTTTGTATCCAGGGTGCAAGGAAACTCACTCATGAAGAGGATGTCCCATTGTATATCCCAGTAGATAACTTCTTTCCCAGGCATGATGGAACATGGTGTTTCAGTAGCATGGGACATTGATTCATGGAGAGATGGGGCAATGGCTATTTCCCAAGACTTTCACACTTTTATAGTATTGGATACCTTGGTAAGTGTCCCAAGGTTGGCATATAGAGTAACAGACCTACTGGTTAATCACTCAGATCTATTAAAGCCTGGGACAGCAGTTTAATCCACATGACTGAAGGTAGCTTCACCTGCTAGTAACTTAATCTGCTGTTTCAACATTTCATTTTTTTTTTTTTTTTCTTTCTACCAACTCTGCTGCTTGCAGTTATAAGGGGAATGAAACCTCCGTTCAATGTCATGGTCTTTTGCCCAGTCTTATATACCATGACCTTTGGAATGTGACCACCCCCCCAACCATTACTGCCTAGTTAAGAAGGTATCCACATATAATATCAACAACTTCTCTAATCCCCTACAGGTGGCAAGCTAGTTTGCATGGTAACAGGGTAACTTAAATTCAGCCAGAGACAAGGTCTATACAAATGAAGGCATATTCAGAACCATCACTCAGAGGGTGGGGGGAGACCATTAGAATCAATTTACCTATCCCTTACCAGTCAGGAACTCCAGTGAGTTGCCACAATCTCCTTTGGCAGTTGCCTTGGATGTTGTTTAGAATACTCAGGACCTGCTGTTACTGTTTTAACCAAATCATTATATTTCAGGAGCAATCCTGCATCCTTGGCCAATCTGCACCCAATATGCTGTATTTGCACCTGGGTGCAACAGAGGCAAATCTTTCTGTGCACCCAATCTGCTGTATTTAATGATGGCTCCGTTCTCTGGGCTCATACCTGAGCTTCTTGATCGTCAGAAGAGTCAGTGCCTTTTAAGATGGGACATGGAAAACAGTATGTTCTTGCAGGCTGTTGGGACAAGGAAGACAGACATGCTTTTGCAGGCTAATTTGAATGTCTTTTCACACATCTCAACCCCACAAGAGCTTATTTGTAATTACCTATACCCCTCAGTTTCCCATTATCTGAATCATAGGGTTAATCTCTTTAAATCTGCCCCACTGTCAGTGCAAAGGGCTCGTGAATAATCACACATCAAACCACGTTGAGTTCAGTCAGCTGGCTACTGTACTGGCTGCTGTGTACACAGCCACATGCTGGTACTTTACGGGGATATATCAGGTTTTTGCACCCTACCAGAGCTGGGATCAAAATCCTTAAGTGTCTCTCTCCTGTTGTCTCTGCCCCTGACTCACACCTTCTGGAGTCACATTAATACACATCTATTTCAAATGGTGACCTTGCTTGGGAAATGCCCAGGGCAACACTCTGTTTCACTAATACTTTCTGTTTTTTCAAAGATGGGTTGTTGCTCTGATCCCTACTCCCACATATGCTTTTTCTTTACCAGGTGGTGTAAAATGAAAGCGCTGTGCCAGGTGGGGCATAAAGGTCCTTCAAAACTCCCAAATCCCTACAAAGGCATGCACCTCTTTCTCATTCTTAGGGGTTGTGTAAGTCTGCACCTTATCACAGCTTGTGGGATAACACATGTTTACCCAACCAGATACTTCCCCCAAATTTTGTGGCATTGCCATCTTGGCCTACATCTTATACTCAGGAGTGGGGGACACGTAGCCCAAATAGAACTGTATCCCTAAGTCATCTGGTGGAACAGGGCATCAGGGATGGAAGGGGAAGATGGGGCTGTTCTGAATTGTTACCAGGTTTTAAGGCTTTCCATAGGCCAACAAACACAAAGGTAGATTGTTGGTCTATCTGTTTAGAGGAGGTCTCACATCAATGAGGTCAAACTACATTTACCTTTGGATTATTTTTATAAGACCCTTTACAGCCAATTGAGATAAGCTTTTGGCTTTCTGAGCTCCCTTTCTGTCTTGGGTCTTTCACACAGTCCATACCATTCCTGGGATTTGTCAGTTTCCACCGAAGAAGTGATTCATTGCCCAACATCATCAAAATAGTGTCTCCTGAATTCAGCATGGATATTAGTCTTCCATGTCAGATGCTAGTGGTGAACTGGAGAATTTTTGCTTCATTCCTGCCTGCATTGAATGTGACTGGATCCAGACCTTTAAAAATAGGGATGCAGGTCACCTTTTCATTCTCAACTCCTTAAGATTTTGTTGTATGTCCTCCACAGATTTCCAGGGTCTCACATGCCAAGGAAGATTTTCCTTATTGAGCCATGCCTTTCTGCTGGCTAGAATAACCCAATCTATAAAGGAGCTAATACCTTGAAACCTCTGAGTACCATACAAGTGCTGCCAGAGGGCCAGGTGTGTGGTGATGTTGCTCATTTCCTCTCCCTCCTACCCCATCAAAGAAAAGCCTAGTTATTTCCTCTGGCCATTTGCTGTAACCTGGACAGCATATTAGTAAGTTCTGGGGGAGTATTTTATTTCATTAGGTATATTTCCTGAACTGGAAACTTTCCTAGGGCTGGGGCTGCTGATGCTGTACTTCTGCTTTCTTTTGTATTAGGGGTCAGAAGGCAAGGCCGTTTTGTCTGCTTCATCATCACCACAATATCCTCCTCTTTTCCAGGGATTCTCTCTGATACAGTATGCTCTCAAGCAAGCACATTAAGGCAGCCAGCATTTTGGGGTACCCTGATACTCACATGGTGTGCCACAAGCACATGGTGTAAGAGGCATCCTTCCCCTCTAAAAGTATAGGGCCGACTCAGGATTGCCCCGTGGATGTCTCTTTTCTAAGACCCATTTCTTAGTCTCTTGGCTCCCTGTCAATTGTTGGGTTCCCAGTCTCTTCTAGAGTGTCCTGAGTATAACTTGAAATCATCCTGTTTATAGAGCAAGGGGAGATGGAAGAAAGAAGTTGGCCACTCCAGATGAGTAGGTAGCAGGTATAATAAGCAAGAGAATGTAAATATGAGACTTGTCTTGGGCAGCTGCAAGATGAGTAGAGCTCCACACAGGCTGGCCAACCTTAAACATTTATATGGAGGCATTAACTGGTTTAGTCATGTATTCAGTCCAGGTGATCTCAACAGGAGATTTTTCTTTCTGAGACACATCCTTGGAATGGCTCTGGTTATGTGAACAGTGGGCCAAACCCACATTCCAGGACATGGGAGAGAACGAGGAACCTTCAATTGCTTAAGCCTAGCTCAAGGGTCAAGCAGCAGTCAAGCCCTTTCCATGAGCTCCCCTAACAAGTGGGTGCACTGTGTGTTCTTTCTTAGACTCACTACAAGCATCTGTAATCATGGGTAATGGCATGGCTTACTTCACAGAGTTCTTGAAAGTCTTACATAAGGACCACATAACATATTTAAGTGGTAGAGAGTTGACTGGCACATCACATGGTCCATGTACCCAACGCTATCTTTCCTCTCTGTCCTAAGCCCTGTGCACTAAACAAGAGGATGAAGATGCTGAGGGGGGGGGTCCTGGCTTTCATTTCTTTTCCAGCAATATTTTTGGTAAGCATGTAAATACACTCTTTTCTTTGTAAAAGATACCACTGCTGCCTGTAACGTGTGCTCAATAATTTTTGTATATTATCTGTTATGCAATTTACACCCACTCCCTTCTCTCCTACAAAATGAAATAAATGAAAAGGCAAATAAAAAAAACTACTTTGGTAGAAGCTAGGAAAGACTGTAAAAATGACATATTACATAGGGGTATGACCCAGGGACTTTCATAAACTAATTTAGCATCCAGAACTTCTTCATGATGAGTAGTATAATAAAACCACTGAAACTACCATCTCAAATTTGGGGAAGACCAGAGGATAAAAAGAGACAACATTCATATTTGTTTTTAGAACCTTTCACCTTGACTGCTTTTCTTTTGAAAATGAGCTCAGGCTTGATGTAGAAAAGAACTATAAAATTAGGTTAAGTCTTTTTAATATTATTTTGAATGTCATACTATGTATTGGACCTTTCTTAGCAAAGAACTTTTTTTTTTTTTTTTTAGGTATGTAACTAGAACAACTTGAGCTGTTGCACAGACGTAATGCTCTGCCCTCCTTGACAGAGACACTTTCATGTCCTAAAGATAATTATCTACTCTTTAATAGAGGAAACACCAAAACAAACAAAAAAAATGTGTAAAAGAACACTAACCCTCAATTTACGTGGACAGGTGGTAGTCTTGATGCACAAGGTCAGTTGCTTCATCCAAAGAGCATCTTGCATGATGATCTTTTAGGAGTGGGTCTTGCCATACATGCAGAGGATTAAACATAGGTCATAGGTTAATGTAGATTAAATTTTTATATGTATTGAGTAGCATTGTTATTTTTATTTTTATTTGTTTTTATTTTTTTTAAAGATTTTATTTATTTATTTGATACAGAGAGAGATCACAAGTAGGCAGAGAGGCAGGCAGAGAGAGGGGGTGGGGAAGCAGGCTCCCCGCTGAGCAGAGAACCTGATTTAGGACTCGATCCCAGGACCCTGAGATCATGACCTGAGCTGAAGGCAGAGGCTTAACCCTCTGAGCCACCCAGGCATCCCTTGAGTAACGTTTTTATTGCAGGATTTTTTCTTCTAGCTACATCTTACGAGTAAATATTATAATCCGAATTTTACAGATGCAGACAAAACCCATATAGGATAAATAACCTAACATACTGCTGTTTTTCATGTGCTCTTATATGACTTAGTCTTTATTCATCTGCTTATATTTGAGTCTAGTTTGTAGTTGTGTATGTGTATTCTCTTTATTAATTTTTGATATCAGGATTATACCGATTTTGAAAAGTGGATTGGGAAATGGTTTTCTGTGTTCTAAAATATATATATATATATAATGATCATTATGTATTTCTAGGAAATGTATAAAAATTAACCTCTTCAACTACTTGTACTCAGATACTTTTTAAGAGAGACACAGAGAGAGATACAGAGAGAGATAGATTGTGGGGGGGGGGTGCAGAGGGAGAGAGGAAGAAAGAACATCTTATGCAGGCTTGGTGGAGCCTGACACAGGGCTCAATCTCACGGCCCTGAGATCATGACCTGATCAGAAATCAAAACTTGTATGCTTAACCGACTGAGCCACCCAGGAGCCCCTATACTCAGAGGCTTTTTGAAAATAACTCTTGGAAAATTGATTTACTGATTATTTTGTTCCAAACCTTTTGCCTCTTCAGAGTTTCTACTATATCTTTATTTTACTAAAGTAATTTACATTTCCATGAGAAAATTATCAATATATCATTGATATATTTTTAAATTTATTAGCATAAAGTGTGGTACTCTCATTTTTTGGCGATTTTATAAATATTTTAATAAGGAATGTTGTAAGGTGAATCAACTATTGATGGTTAGCTTTTCATAATTTGTGGTCTTTTTGTGAGCTTGACCTAAGAATAAGGGTAGTGGCCCAGAAGGTATCTTATTAGCAAAAGAATAAAAGGATAATTATGTTGTTATTTTATATTGACATAAAAATCAAAACCAGAACATTCAGACAAATTCAACACTTGCACACTTTATTCAACAGCTTCAGAATTAAAATAATACATTATACCCATAATAAATAATTTTTAAAATATTTTATTTATTTATTTGAGGGAGAGAGAGAACATGAGCAGGGGGAATGGGAGAGGAAGAAGCAGACTCCCTGCTGAGCAGGGAACCTGATGCAGGACTGGATCCTGGGACTCTGGGATCATGAACTGAGCTGAAAGAAGACACTTAACTGACTGAGCTGCCCAAGATGTTTAAGAAAACTACAATTTCAGAATAATATTAAGTAGAAGAATGGGTGGGGTGGATCATCATAGGGGTATTTATGTTGCCCATCAATCCTGAAGAATCACATTGGCTTGTGTTTATAATGCCTTAAAAAGTTGAAAACAAGGATTTTTAACCCATATCCAATCAAAATTGCATAATGAATTGACTATCCATCTAGCTTTGTTACAAAAAATGGAAATGCCAAATGTACCTGGGGCACTTTCCCGCATTCCTCACGTGTGCTCATTAATTTCTTTATTCAATTCACATAGCTATGAAGCATTTGGTTAGATCCAGGAACCAAGATAAAGTCACAAAAAGGGCAGAAAAGTCCCTTAACAGAGATTGTGTTCTACCAGAGAAGACAAAAATAAACAAGCAAGCTGACAAATGACATGATCTCAAATGTTAGCCCTGCTGTGAGGGACATGGTCAGGCTGATGTGATGGAGAAAAAAGGGGAGCACTACTTCAGAAGTCTCAAGGGAAGGCTTTTCCAAGAAAGTAAAATTGACAGGAGGAAATAAAATAAAACTCAGCTATGTGAGGCCCTTGAGAAAGAATGTGGCAAGCATGTGGAATAACAAACACAAGGGTCCTCAGATGAAGGAAAGATTGGCCCATTCTAGGACCCTGCCCATGTGCCCTAAGCTGTGGGAGTGGGGGCTAGTGCAAGATGATATGAAGATGGTATGAGAGACAGAGTCAAGATTACAAGGGCTTTATTCAGCAAACAAAGGGACTTATATTTCAGCGTTGATGGCCAGAGAGATCATACATGGTAGGGAAAGAAAGGTGAGTAGGAGAAATTAACATCATTACTATTTGTCATTGTAGTTTTTCAGAGTTCTAGACTGGGAGGAAGAGGGGTTCCAGTTGTAACTTATGCTTTTGAAATCAACCTGTACCATAAAGTAGAAACCATGCACTCTCCATATTGAAGGCAGCCAACTTTGCCCGTAGCTATGCAATACATTCATGTTTAGGAGTTAAATTTAACATGACGACAGAATATGCTTTTGATGTTGTAGAAGAGACTTATGGATAGATTTTGGCTTAGAGAGTGAGACGACAACTTAATCTTTTTTAGTGGTGTTCAGAAATAATTTTCTGTATATGTGATTTTTGCACTACTGGGAAAGTTTAAATTGAAGTCTTCCTTTAATTCTTAAAGAGGTAGAGTTCATTCATACTTGAGAAATAGAGTTGGAGCTCTAGCAAAGAAAAAAAAAACAGAATTCTTTCACAATTTCTGTCTACTGTCATTTCACCAATCTTATAATATTTTCCTTGAAAAAAAATAAGAAAGCATGGTAAAGGCAAACTTTATATTTTGCCTTTGTAAGAAGGGAATTGTTGAGCTATGTCTTTAAATGACCCAATATGGGATTTTTAAATATCACTGTCAGGAAAATAGACATTTTTAGCACTAGTTAAGAGAAATAATGCTAGGGCAGAGTCAAGATGGCAGAGAAGTAGCAGGCTGAGATGACATCAGGCAGCAGGAGATCAGCTTGATAGCCTATCAAACCATTCCGAATACCTACAAATCCAACAGGAGATCGAAGAGAAGAAGAACAATAATTCCAGAAACAGAAAATCGACCACTTTCTAAAAGGTAGGACCAGCGGAGAAGTGAATCCAATGCAAAGGAAAGATAGACCCCGGGCGGGGGGCTGGCTCCCAGCAAGCGGCAGAACAACGGAGCACAAAATCAGGACTTTTAAAAGTCTGCTCCACAGAGGGACATCGCTCCAGAGGCTAAACTGGGGTGAAGACCTCAAGGGGACAGTGTGGACTCAGGTCCCGTGGGGTCACAGAAGGATCGGGGGTGTCTGAGTGTCGCAGAGCCCACAGGAATTAGAGCAGGGAAGCCGGCTGCAGAGACATAGCTGAGGAGTGAGCTCTCAACTTGGGGTGTCCTAGAGCCGCGGTCTGTGACACGGGCCGGTGCTCTGTGCGAGGGGTCCCCACAAGATCCAGGGAGACTCCGACCTGGGAGAGCTCAGGGATCTACAGGGTTCGGAGACTCCAGGTGGGACTCTGCCAGAGACAGAGATGCTTGGTCACAGGCTGGGTGACCTCGGAGCACAGCCAGAAGCTAGTGAGACAGGACTGATTACCCACGCTTTTCTCCAAGCGCGGCCGGAGGCTGGGGAGACAGGAGTGATTAAGCGCTTTTCTCTGAAGGTGCACTGAAGACTGGGGCCCCTAGCTTTTGGCTCCTCTGAACAGGAGATTGGGAGGCCGCCATTTTCATTCCTGTCCTCTGGAACTCTACGGAAAGCGTTCAGGGAACAAAAGCTCCTGAAAGCGAACCTGAGAGGATTACTTAGCCTGGCCCCTGGTAAGGCCAGTACAATTCTGCCTGGGGCAGAGACACTTGAAAATCACTACAACACACCCCTCCCCGAGAAGATCAACAAGAAATCCAGCCAAGACCAAGTTCACTTAACAAGGAGAACAGTGGATTCTTATCTGGACAAAATGACAAGGCAGAAAAACTCACCACAAAAAAAAAGAACAGGAGGTACTACCGAAGGCTAGGGACCTAATCAATACAGACATTGGTAATATGTCAGATCTGGAATTCAGGACGACGGTTCTCAAGGAGTAGCTGGGCTCGAAAAAGGCATGGAAGATATTAGAGAAACCCTGTTGGGAGAAATAAAAGCCCTTTCTGGAGAAATAAAAGAACTAAAGTCTAATCAAGTTGAAATCAAAAAAGCTATTAATGAGGTGCAATAAAAAATGGAGGCTCTTACTGCTAGGATAAATGAGGCAGAAGAAAGAATTAGTGATATAGAAGACCAAATGACAGAGAATAAAGAAGCTGAGCAAAAGAGAGACAAACAACTACTGGATCACGAGGGGAGAATTCGAGAGATAAGTGATACCATAAGACGAAACAACATTAGAATAATTGGGATTCCAGAAGAAGAAGAAAGAGAGAGAGGAACAAAAGATATATTGGGGAGGATTATTGTAGAGAATTTCCCTAATATAGCAAGGGGAACAAGCATCAAAATCCAGGAGGTGCAGAGAACACCCCTCAAAATCAATAGGAATCGGTTCACACCCCGCCATCTAATAGCAAAATTTACAAGTTTTAGTGACAAAGAGAAAATCCTGAAAGCAGCACGGGACAAGAAGTCTGTAACATACAATGGTAAAAATATTAGATTGGCAGCAGACTTATCCACAGAGACCTGGCAGGCCAGAAAGAACTGGCATGATATATTCAGATCACTAAACGAGAAAAACATGCAGCCAAGAATACTTTATCCAGCTAGGTTATCATTGAAATTAGAAGGAAAGATAAAAAGCTTCCAGGATAAACAAAAACTGAAAGAATTTGTAAACACCAAACCAGCTCTACAGGAAATATTGAAAGGGGTCCTCTAAGCAAAGAGAGACCCTAAAAGTATTACCAGAAAGGAACAGAGACAATATACAGTAACAATCACCTTACAGGCAATACAATGGCACTAAATTCATATCTCTCAATAGTTACCCTGAACGTAAATGGGCTAAATGCCCCAATCAAAAGACACAGGGTCTCAGAATGGATAAAAAAACAAAACCCATCCTTATGATGCCTACAAGAAACTCATTTTAGACCTGAAGACACCTCCAGATTGAAAGTGAGGGGGTGGAAAACAATTTACCATGCTAATGAACATCAGAAGAAAGCTGAGGTGGCAATCCATATATCAGATCCATTAGATTTTAAGCCAAAGACTATAATAAGAGATGAGGAAGGACACTATATCATACTCAAAGGGTCTGTCCAACAAGAAGATCTAACAATTTTAAATATCTATGCCCCTAACATGGGAGCAGCCAACTATATAAACCAATTAATAACAAAATCAAAGAAGCACATTGACAAGAATACAATAATTATTTGGAGACTTTAACACACCCCTCACTGAAATGGACAGATCATCCAAGCAAAAGATCAACAAGGAAATAAAGGTCTTAAATGACACACTGGAGCAGATGGACATCACAGATATATTCAGAACATTCCATCCCAAAGCAACAGAATACACATTCTTCTCTAGTGCCCATGGAACATTCTCCAGAATAGATCACATCCCAGGTCATAAATCAGGTCTCAACCGGTATCAAAAGATTGGGATCATTCCCTGCATATTTTCAGACCACAATGCTCTGAAGCTAGAACTCAATCACAAGAGGAAATTTGGAAAGAGCACAAATACATGGGGACTCAACAGCATCCTTCTAAAGAATGAATGGGTCAACCAGGAAATTAAAGAAGAATTGAAAAAAACCATGGAAACAAAAGATAATGAAAACACAATGGTCCAAAATCTGTGGGACACAGCAAAGGCAGTCCTGAGAGGAAAATATATAGCGATACAAGCCTATATCAAGAAACAGGAAAGGTCTCAAATACACAACCTAACCCTACACCTAAAGGAGCTCGAGAAAGAACAACAAAGAAAGCCTAAACCCAGCAGGAGAAGAGAAATAATAAAGATCAAAGCAGAAATCAATGAAAATAGGAGCTGGTTCTTTGAAAGAATTAATAAGATTGATAAACCCCTGGCCAGACTTATCAAAAAGAAAAGAGAAAGGACCCAAATAAATAAAATCATGAATGAAAGAGGAGAGATCACAACCAACACCAAAGAAATACAAACAATCATAATAAGAGCATATTATGAGCAACTCTATGCCAACTAATTTGACAATCTGGAAGAAATGGATGCTTTCCTAGAGACATATAAACTGCCAAAACTGAACCAGGAAGAAATAGAAAACCTGAATAGGCCCATAACCAGTAAGGAGATGGAAACAGTCATCCAAAATCTCCAAACAAACAAAAGCCCAGGGCCAGATGGCTTCCCAGGGGAATTCTACCAAACATTTAAAGAAGAATTAATTCCTATTCTCCTGAAACTGTTCCAAAAAATAGAAATGGAAGGAAAACTTCCAAACTCATTTTATGAGGCCAGCATCACCTTGATCCCCAAACCAGACAAGGATCCCATCAAAAAAGAGAATTACAGACCAATATCCTTGATGAACACAGATGCGAAAATTCTCACCAAAATACTAGCCAATAGGATCCAACAGTACATTAAAAGGATTATTCACCACGACCAAGTGGGATTTATGCCAGGGCAGCAGGGATGGTTCAACATCCGCAAATCCATCAATGTGATACAATACATTAACAAAAGAAAGAACAAGAACCATATGATACTCTCGATAGATGCTGAAAAAGCATTTGACAAAGTGCAACATCCCTTCCTAATCAAAACTCTTCAAAGTGTAGAGATAGAAGGCACATACCTCAATATTATCAAAGCCATCTATGAAAAACCCATGGCAAGTATCATTCTCAAGAGAGAAAAACTGAGAGCTTTTCCATTAAGGTCAGGAACACAGCAGGGATGTCCATAATCACCACTGTTATTCAATATAGTACTAGAAGTCCTAGCCTCAGCAATCAGACAACAAAAAGAAATTAAAGGCATCCAAATCCGCAAAGAAGAAGTCAAACTATCGCTCTTTGCAGATATGATACGATATGTGGAAAACCCAAAAGGCTCGACTCCAAAACTGCTAGAGCTTGCACAGGAATTCAGTAAAGTGTCAGGATATAAAATCAATGCACAGAAATCAGTTGCATTTCTTTAACCACCAACAAGACAGAAGAAAGAGAAATTAAAGAGTCAATCCCACTTACAATTACACCCAAAACCATAAGATACCTAGGAATAAACCTAACCATACAGGCAAAGAATCTATACTCAGAGAACTATAAAGTACTCATGAAAGAAATTGAGGGAGACACAAAGAAATGGAAAAATGTTCCATGCGCATGGATTGGAAGAATAAATATTGTGAAAATGTCTATGCTACCTAAAGCTATCTACACATTTAATGCAATGCCTATCAAAATCCCATCCAATTTTTTCAAAGAAATGGAACAAATAATCCTAAAATTTATATGGAACCAGAAAAGACCTCGAATAGCCAAAGGAATATTGAAAAAGAAAGCCAAAGTTGGTGGCATCACAATTCCAGACTTCAAGCTCTACTACAAAGCTGTCATCATCAAGACAGTATGGTACTGGCACAAAAACAGACACATAGATCAATGGAACAGAATAGAGAGCCCAGAAATAGACCCTCAACTCTATGGACAACTAATCTTCGACAAAGCAGGAAAGAATATCCAATGGAAAAAAGACAGCCTCTTCAACAAATCATGTTG
This sequence comes from Taxidea taxus jeffersonii, assembly GCA_003697995.1. NCBI lineage: Eukaryota > Metazoa > Chordata > Mammalia > Carnivora > Mustelidae > Taxidea > Taxidea taxus. The sequence goes on from RCUC01167932.1 coordinate 41,342, forward strand.
GGAATATTGGACAGCCACATGCAGAAAAATGAAATTGGACCATTTCCTTACACCACACACGAAAATAGACTCAAAATGGATGAAGGACCTCAACATGAGAAAGGAATCCTTCAAAATCCTTGAGGAGAACACAGGCAGCAACCTCTTCGACCTCAGCCACAGCAACTTCTTCCTAGGAACAACACCAAAGGCAAGGGAAGCAAGGGAAAAAATGAACTATTGGGACTTCATCAAGATCAAAAGCTTTTGCACAGCAAAGGAAACAGTCAACAAAACCAAAAGACAACTGACAGAATGGGAGAAGATATTTGAAAACGACATATCAGATAAAGGGCTAGTATCCAAAATCTATCAAGAGCTTAGCAAACTCAACACCCAAAGAACAAATAATCCAATCAAGAAATGGGCAGAGGACATGAACAGACATTTCTGCAAAGAAGACATCCAGATGGCCAACAGACACATGAAAAAGTGCTCCACATCACTGGGCATCAGGAAAATATAAATCAAAACCACAATGAGATACCACCTCACACCAGTCAGAATGGCTAAAATTAACAAGTCAGGAAATGACAGATGCTGGTGAGGATGTCGAGAAAGGGGAACCCTCCTACACTGTTGGTGGGAATGCAAGCTGGTGAGCCACTCTGGAAAACAGCATGGAGGTTCCTCAAAAAATTGAAAATAGAGCTACCTTATGACCCAGAAATTGCACTACTGGGTATTTACCCTAAAGATACAAACGTAGTGATCCGAAGGGGCACGTGTACCCTAATGTTTATAGCAGCAATGTCCACAATAGCCAAGTTATGGAAAAAACCTATATGTCCATCAACAGATGAATGGATAAAGAAGAGGTGGTATATATATATATACAATGGAATACTATGCAGCCATCAAAAGAAATGAAATCTTACCATTTGCGACAACATGGATGGAACTAGAGCATATTATGCTTAGTGAAATAAGTCAACTGGAGAAAGACAACTATCACATGATCTCCCTGATATGAGGAGGTGGAGATGCGATGGGGCTGGGGGTTAAGGTGGTAGGAAAAGAAAAAAAATGAAACAAGATGGGATCGGGAGGGAGACAAACCGAAAGAGACTCTTAATGTCATAAAACAAACTGAGGGGTGTGGCGGGGAGGGGGGTTGGGAGAGGGTGGTTGGATTGCATTATATGTTTAAATAAAAAAGCTTAAAGAAAAAAAGAAATAATGCTAATGCCAACCCTATTCCATTAAGATTTGGATTTACCTACTTGAAAATATCATTGGAGTGAGCTGTCATCTCCCTAATCTGTATTGGTTTTCTATTGCCCCTGTAACAAATTACCACACACTTAGTGGCTTCAAATAACACAATGTATTCTTTTATAGTTCTGGAAGTAAGAAATCTAAAATCACTTGTATATGTAAAAAGTCAGTAAGTCATCATGGCTGGTTCTTTCTGGAGGCTTTAGAGGGGTGATTTGCTTACTTTCTAGTGCTGGCAGGTATTCCTTGGCTTAGGCTCATCCCTCCATCTTTCAAGAGCATCCCTCTAATCTTTGCTTCCATTGCTTTGCTCCCAAAGAAGTCATCTTTGTCTTCTCTTCTGATGTGGACTCCTCTTGGATATTTCTTATGAAGATAGTTATGATTATATCAGGCCAATCCAGATTACCTGAGAAAATTTCTCTACCTCAAGATCTTTAGCTCAAACATATCAAAAAAGTCCCTGTAACTATGTAAGTCACCATATCCAGGTTCCAACCATTAGGACATGGACATACTTCAGTGGCCTGGGGAACGCTATCCAGCCCATCATACTCTGTAAGCCAAATTCATCCACTTTTTCTGTTCTTGCTCATGTAATCAGTCCTCTAATGTATTCTTCCCTTGTCTATTTCCAGAATTTGTAATGATCTTTCTTTCAAAAGAATCTGAAAATACCAAAATCATAGGAATATACAAAATCACTACATGATTTTTTCTCTCCCTGAAATATTTGAGATCATCTTGTCCTTATTCAGATACTTACCAATTCCTGAAAAATAGTAAATAATAAACATATGTTGAAAGGCTGAGTTAAATGAGTTAGTCTTCCTAGTCTTCTGTTTGTGCTTTACCTCAAAAGACCTGTGGTCCTAAAGGGTACAGAGAATATAAGCAGAGGAATTCTGTAATCTTTAAAATCATAAGATTTATTGTTACTTTTTATTATTATTATTATAAAAAGGAGGCCACAAACCAGAATGACCTAGATTTCCTTAAGAATTTTGAAGCATTTGATGACAACCTAAGTAAAGGTTAGCTACCAGCTGGCGGCTAGATAAAAAACTGAGGTTGTACCACAGTGTGGATTGTGTTTAATAAGAATCGTGAGCCAATGAAGGGGAAAAAATGCACATGTATGTGGCCTCTTCTTTTATCTCTGACACTTTGTAAATCTGCCCTCACTCAATGTTAGTGACCTTGAGATTTCAAGCAAACAAAAGTATTTTATCATTTTAACCTATTGTCTAGCACTTAACCTTTACTTCAATAAAATTATAATGGGGGTTGTCTCTACTTTTTTCTCATACTTTCCATGATGTCTCATGTACTCCTCCCAACTTCCCCAGCCTGATGATAGGCGTCTCCATTATTTCCTCATTTATCTCTTTCTGTCAATCTAGATTCTTCTCTTTCTTTCATGTAAGTGAGGCACTTTGATCATCTGTAGGTAACTAATGTTTCAATTAGCTCAATATTATTCATTGATTGGTTGGGACTCATGTATCATAGGGCTCACTGGTGGGAGAGAGGCTGAACTCATGTTGAGTCAAACTGGGACAGTGAGCAGGGCCCAGGAGAGGGAGGGTGGAGTTCTGCAAGGAAACATAGGTGGCTCTATGGAGGGACAGAATCCTTGGATTCCTCAACAAAGTTAGGTGGACAAATAAGGAAAGAAACACACTTTGTTTTGTTTTGTTTTTTTAATCTAATGTAAGAAAGTCTACCAGAAACATGGACAGGGGCTCAGGGTTATCACATGGTCAGGATCATTTCTGTTTTTGACTGTGTCAAGTGTTCTCTGATTTTTTTTTTTTTTTATTCTCACGTAGTAACAATCTCTGTCAATATACCTGAGACCACCTAGTTTGAATCAGAGCCACGAAGGCTCAATGGTGTTTAAGTAATTTGCCTGAGAACACACAACAAGTATGTTGCAGAGTTGAGATTCAAAACCACCAATTCAGCAAATTTGGTTCATCTTGTACCTAAGGCCATGGAATTGCAGCAATATGAACGCTGGTCTCTCTCACCCCCATGGTGTACTACATAGGAGCTAGGCTAACTACACAGCTAACCTGGGGCCATTGGTCACCTTAAGAAGGGTTAAAATAGTAAAGAAAGATATATTATGTTTGGGGATAAATATGTATATGAATATGTGTGTGTGTGTGTGTGTGTGTAGTGGGAAAAGACTGAGTAGTAGTTGAGATTCAGAGACACTGGTGTTCTGATGTCAGCTCTGCCACCTACAACTGTGGGCTCTTTTGCAAGATATGTAATCTTTCCAAAACTGAGTCTTCTCACCCATAAAATGGAGAAGATAATAGAATTATAATAAAGGTTAAATTAGTTAACTCTTAATCAACACTAATTTGCCTAATCTCAGGTGACAGCATCAGAATAAAGGTTCAGTGTTACTGTTTTTATTATCATTTCATTATTATTATTATCATATATTACTTTTTCAAACTACAAACCAGAGATATTTAAAGTTCTTCAATAACACGCATCCTATTTCCACTACTGCTGTAACTTTGCAGCATAGGGTTGGTAAAACTTGGTATGAAGTTTACATCCTTAAACACAAGCCTTTATGGTCAATGATGGAGCATTTGGCAAAAAATTAAGGTCCTCTAACATCAGAACTGAACTTGTACAGTATGGAACAAAAGCAGACAATAGAGATATAAATCATCACAAAGTTATGTGAGGAACAGTTGAGAAAACTGAAGACACTTAGCCTGAAGAAGACTGGCTTAAAGAGTTCTATAGATACTCAAAGAGTCATTCTAACAAAGAGAGATTTGACCTTTTTAAAAGTCTCTACAGATATCTATGACCAATGGGTGATGGTTACAGGAAGAAAGTTTGAACTTAGCTATTGAAATGGACTGTCCTGGGACGCCTGGGTGGCTCAGTTGGTTAAGCGGCTGCCTTCGGCTCAGGTCATGATCCCAGCGTCCTGGAATGGAGTCCCACATCGGGCTCCTTGCTCGGCAGGGAGCCTGCTTCTGCCTCTGCCTCTGCCTGCCACTCTGTCTGCCTGTGCTCGCTATCTCTCTCTCTAACAAATAAATAAAATCTTTAAAAAAAAAAAAAAGAATACAAAAACCAAAAATATTTAAAAAAAAAAGAAGAAATGGACTGTCCCATAAGGTAATAAGCTACCTATCATTAGATTTCAGTGAAACATCAAGAATACAGAGATCAAATTCACAATGGGGGCAATCTCTTAAGGGGTTTATAATATTTCCTTTTGATTCCCTCTCTTTTCTTCGCTATATGATAGAACCACTTGCTTGAGAGTACTCTTCATTTCTGTTAGCCTCATGAGACATAAGGGATCAAGAATGTTATGGCAACATGAGTACCAGTGCTTCTCCACTTTCCAGTCCCAATCACCAGGGTGGTGGAACTGATGGGAATTTGAACCTAAAGTTGTTACTAGTAAGATTGTACATGTTCTTGGACCATCCATTCTCTATTGCCTTTCCAAACCAAGAAAGATGGCAGCAGGAGGTGGATCAAGTTTGCAACAAACTATTCTGGATGAATTACCAAAACTGTTAAGACTAGCTTAACTGTAGAGTCTTATTCACCTCAGAGTCTCAAACTTTTAGCCAATATTTTAAATTGAGAATTTCTGTTGTACCATATGTATTAATAAATATAAATATGTTGTATCTTTCTATTTGTGATCCAGTTGTCAAGGTATCTTTGAATATATGAAGCCAATCATTTGTTTCTAGTGTCTTAAGTGTATTTTTTATTACTTTGTTCAATTCCCTTAAGAAAAGGCCAGGGTCCTTCAAGATGTAGGGTACTCTCAGTACATATAAGTATCTTAGTTAAGCTATGCTCTATGCCAAAAGCTCTTATGTATTTTCTATGAAATTAAATATTTATATGTAGATTCTTTTTCTCTGCCCCATTTGGTGTAGAATCAAAATCAGCTCTTCCTGCAAATGCACACTTCAAGTGCATAGGCTTCATGTAAATAATAGATTTTTATCTATGTAGAACCCACACCTGATGATATGTAACTACTGTACTTTGTCACACATAAAATACCCATCTCAATTACTAAGTTAGCGGCCCATCAAAGTAATGCCAAAGATATGGAACTTTGAGAATAGTCATTGCAACTAATGAAAATGTTTAGAAATCATTTCTCTGGGACACCTGGGTGGCTCAGTGGGTTAAGCCTCTGCCTTCAGCTTAGGTCATGATCTCAGGTTCCTGGGATCGAGCCCCACATCAGGCTCTCTGCTCAGAGGGGAGCCTGTTTTCCCCTCCTCTCTCCCTACTTGTGATCTCTCTCTCTGTCAAATAAATAAATAAAATCTTAAAAAAAAGAAATTGCTTCTCCTAGTGAGTCATTAGCAAGAAATTGGCTTATTATTATAGACTGTATTTTGTTCTGAAAAATCAATCTTCCCTTCAACTCTGTCATCTAGCAGCTCATCAGATATTTAAAGCATCAAATGAGCTGTCTGCCTTTAACCATTCTTAGAAATCTGGGCATTTTCACAGTTTATCAAGTGACATTAGGGCCATTATTACACAGATTGAAAACACAGTTACAGCGAAATAATTGAATGACGCTATGCTTCTTTAAATGTAACCGTTATGCTCACGTTTAGTCATCATTGGATAAAAAAATAGCTGCCTTTCTTGGAAGGGTACATATTCCAGGGGAGACGTGGGTAAAAATATTAAGCATCATACATTATTTCAAACATCTGTAAGTGTTTGTATTACACATTATGAAAGCCTTGATATAAAATGCCACAATTGAATAGGAAAATATTAAAAATGTCAGCACTATTATATCATTTCTGAAGACCAATTTGCCTTTTTTTTTTTTTTGTAAGGTTATAATGAGCCTGGTTCATTTTGGTTCTTATCATTTCTCTTTTCAGTAGTAATGGAAAATTTCCCCCTTAGGCACAGTATGCTATTCTTGTCTTAGACGATTAGGCAGAAATGAAGAAGATCATAAAGGTGTGAGATTTTTCCACAAACAATATGATGCACACTACAGTAGCTTGCACAATTTAGACTGAGGAATTCCAAATGAAGTCAAGGATGGTGGTTTTGAAATGTGGCAGGGCCTATAGAAAACAAATAACAAAGCTTCCATTTCTCACTGTACTGGGAAGTATGTGGGAAGGAAAAGTTTAGCCTTTGCCTCAGCCTTTCTTTGAATGCTCAATAAGCTGTCAAACAATATAATTTAACTCGAGAATGAATGTAAAGTGCTGATCTCAAGTGCACTGAGGCTAGAATAGCAGGAATCAAATAATTATAGGTCTATTTAAATGTAATAGAAAATTTTTTTAGTAACTATTTTTTAAGGATTAGCATTTGTATATCAGATGTGTCTGAAACAAGAAGGCTCATTACCTATTATGCCTCCAGAAGCAAAGGTGTAAATTGCACTTTTGAGAAAGAATTTAGAAAGAACATGTATTTCAGAACAGCCAAAACTGAAAGTTACTTCTGCTTCTGCCACTCTTTGTTAATGGGAATGGACAAAAGCCATTTAAATCCACTCATCTTATTTCTTTATCTGCAAATGGAGTTATGTATTAGTTTGAATCAAATGAAGCTGTTATTTGACCATGTTTTACTGAACAAAAATTTCACAGTTACTGAGAGAATCATTGAATAAACCAACAACCTCAGGGAGAACACATGATTTGGTGCGATTGATTATCTTTCCTCTTCGGTCATGAACTCTGAAAGCCTCCTAGACGCAACTCTAGCACCTGTTCCTTCCTGAGAATAAGGAAGCATCTCAAAATAATGAGTTAATCAATAACTATGCATAGAACTTTGCACTCAGTATCTCATTTAATTAATTCTTACAGTAAGAGGTAGGTCTTATAATTATTTCTATAAGGTGGTTTGCAAACTGAAGTCATATATGAGAAACTGGACTCAGGAAGGATAAGTAGAGAACCCGTAGTCTTAACCAGAACCCTATAATATCTTCAGAGAGTTCAGGGACATATTTTTAGTGTTGTAAATAGAATTTCTTGCTTAATCCTCCTGTAGAAGCTCTTAACATTTAATAATTATTCATAGTCACATGATGCTGAAGATGTTTTAGGCATACATAATTCTTTAATTGGGCTTCCAGAATTTAAGTTCCTTATCTATATGACCTTTAATATTGGACAGATTACAGTTTATTTGTTTTTAACTTATTTTTAGCTCACATATATATTAATCCCATAGGTTACAGATACTGTTCTAGGCACTGTTCACATTACTGCCTTTAATACTCATAATAGTCCTAGTGGATGGCCTAAGATTTCCATTCTGCAGAGGTGGAAACTTGCACACAGAGAGCCTACATAACTTATCCAGAGTTAAATAACAGAGCCAGGATCTGTACCCAGAATCCTGACTCAAGGTTTTACACCCTGAGCCATGATGATGTTAGATTAACATCTTATCTCAGTTTCCTCCATGTTTAAATGGGATTTAATGAGAATACACATGAAAAAGCATGGCACAGGGGCACCTGGGTGGCTCAGTGGATTAAAGCCTCTGCCTTCGGCTCAGGTCATGATCCCAGGGTCCTGGGATCGAGCCCCGCATCAGGCCCTCTGCTCAGCAGGGAGCCTGCCTCCTCCTCTCTCTCTACTTGTGATCTCTGTCTGTCAAATAAATAAATAAAATCTTAAAAAAAAAAAGGCATGGCACATGTTATACTCAATAAACATTTCCTGTTATTACTGTGATTCATTATATCCTATTAGTCATTTTTTTAAACAAACTCTGCAACAATGATACATGTTATGTAATGCTGTTGATCCTAATTTCAGAGGAAAAACTGAACATTATCAGATCAGATTGATTTGCCTGAAAAGATTTATAAAAAACCTAGAACCCGTAGCTGTTGACTTTTAATCCACTGCTTTTTTAAAAAATATTCACTCTTCTATCATATTCCATTATAAATATTTATTACTAATTTATAATTTCCCCCACAGGCCTGGACCCAGAGATTCCTCCCCTGTAAAGTCCCTAAACACAGATCTCTATCTTAGAATATGTTTCTTGGAGAACGTGACCTAAAAGTTTACAAGAATGTGGAGACCTACTTTGCTCCTTTCTTTAACATGATCTGGCACTAGAACATTTCGAGGATGCCTGGACTTAGCTGGGGTCATTCTGACTGTGACTGGGGCCCTCTGACCCTTCTGACCATTGCCTTTTCAATACCTGCAGCCTTGTAATATATCAAAACTGGCCCCTAACAACAAACACAGATCGTTTCAACTATTCTCACAATGTGTCCACATTCCTTGTCTTTGGTTCTGGTGTTGTGACTTCATTCCATTAGTTTAATCTTTTTTGTTTAACCTTTGGCCTCTCTCATATATGGCACCACTCCCAGTGTTCTCGGCACTTGAATCTTGTATTCTATCCTTGGTCCTGGCTTGTCCACGTTTATGGGCATAAATAACTTATGTTGCCATAGGTGAGTTCTCTTACTCCGGTTTCTTCCTGGGAAACCTGAAGTCAGAGAGGATTTCAGTCACTGCCTGACTGCGTAAATCCTCACAGGTCAGGATAAACCTCAGCCTTTGAATTCACCCATCACTTCCCAAATATCATTCAGGGAACTAGAATCTCATAACTTGTTAAAGGCGTTCCTAAGGAAAGGAAAGGAAAAATTAGATAAAATAAAATAAAAAAGAAGTCATTTGGTAAAGTTATCTTTCTAAACCCCATTTTAATAATTCACATTTCTTTTACATGTTAAAGGCTCTCATAATTTTTACCAACCGGAAAGTTCTGGGGTGCCTGGGTGACTCAGTGGGTTAAGCCTCTGACTTCGGCTCGGGTCATGATCTCAGGGTCCTGGGATCAAGCCCCAGATCGGGCTCTCTGCTCGGTGGGGAGCCTGCTTCCCCCCTCTTTCTGCCTGCTGCTCTGCCTACTTGTGATCTCTCTCTCTCTCTGCCAAATAAATAAATAAAATACTTAGAAAAAAAAAAGTTCTCCTTATCTTCACTTCCCCTGTTTTCCAAATCTGGATTGCATATTTATCTGTTTTGTACCATATCTGGAAACCTTTCACAAAGCTATAGTTTTCCTTGGAACAAGTTTGGGGAACACAAAGCTAGTTCAAACTCTGACCCAATTTGGGATCCTCTGTGTATCTGAGGGTGATTCTTTGACATGGGAAAGATTTGCTACATTTATATTTCACTTGATTTTTGCCTTTCATTTCAGATATTTGGGTTAAATTTTTGCATACAAGTAGAGGGCATGAAAATGAATAAAAAGGCAGTCATCATATATCACATCTCTCCTGTGCTCCAGGAGAGAACAGCCCTATTTGAAGGAAATTTAATGAATAAGGGCCAGACTGGCCCTCCAGCCTTGTCATGAACATCTTCAGGGAATAAAGAGCATGCCTTTTATAAGGCAGATGATTTCACTGCTAGACTGTTCTGATTATTATAAATTATCTTCATTATAATTTCTATACAGTGATCCCAAATTAGCCCTCTGGAACAATATTGAAAACAGGTTTATTATTACTATTATTACTATTTTAGTAATGTGCCATCCCTTCATATATTTGAAGACAACCAATTTATTCTACTAAATGCTTCTTGTCTCCAGACTCAATGTTAAATGAATTAATATTCCACAACTGGCATATTTGGGAGAATCCTTATAAAATGCTTTCTTCACATAGAAAAAAATGCTAGTTTACCACTAGAATTCATATTTTGAACTTTTAGCTACTCCTAGGTACGATGTTTTTATAACAGCATTCACATTCAGTGTTTGGGTAGTTGCTCAAAGGTGCACCAAAATGGAACAGAACATCCTTTCAGAGGAATTTTGCCTTTCCTCCTAAGGTGCAAATAAAGGATTAGATGAGAAAACAGATAGGACTTCTATTTTTAGTTTTAACTGTGATGAAAAGACCTCCTATGCTGTGATAGTTGCATTCTTTTGTGATTTCTACCCCAGCTGGCATTTGTGTCATTCAAGAAATAGGAGTCAGAGAATTGGGGATTACTAAATAGCATTAGGTCCTCCCTGGGAAATGAAAAGTCAACACCTATTTTGTTTTACTTTCCCAACTTACAGAATTACCATAGTTCTTGCCAATATTTGACATTTGAAACTTAAACAAATTACCCATAGGCACAAAGCCACTTCACACAGATTTTCTCATTTAAATAAAATGTCATTTAGAGGAAATCACACTACTGAAAATCAGTGCATTCTCAATGACTGAATGTGGTTGAGGTCCTGCATTGGGAGCAAGTATAGTTTGATAAAGCATTGAATGTGATTTATCATCATATAAATGAACTCCACATCATGTTTTCTACAAGTATCAAATAGAGCAATAAGAAACCAATGAGAGAATAATTGAGAAGTATTAGACTAATTAACAAAGCAAGATAATGAGAGTTAGTTTAATTTTATTATCAATGTTCCTTTTAAATCAGGGTTTGTTTCCTTTTTCCTAAAGAGGAAGTGAAATATAGGTTGTGTTGTGGAAATCTAACTTGTCATCTTATGCCTACTCGAGTTCAAGATGACTCTACTTGCTGACTGCATGTCAGACAGCTTTCCATGACTCTATTTCTTTTTATTTGGGACGGAAAAGGGAAATTAGAGAGAAAATGAATGGAATGTCTTGATGACTATCTCTCTCCTGGAAGAGTTGAATAGTATCTCGTCCAAACTAGTGTCATTTTGATCTCTCCATTAACTGGTTAGGTGGAAGTGAGGGGGAAATGTGTAATTCTGTTTTTTCCTTCAGTATAAACATTATGTTTGGTGGGAAGCTCAGCTTGGTTGAATTAGTTAGCTCTGTTGGCTCTTTTATAAATGTATTTGACATCTCAGGAATCCCAAGAACATATTCAGGCCCCCCAAAAGTTGAAAACCATTGTCCAATTAGACATGAGAATCCTGGAAGCTACAAGAGTGGAAGATATAAACAGCAAAATCTATGCGACAATTTACACTGCTTCTTTTCAAATGAAAAACAAATATTAGACAATTAAAGGCATATAAATATATAATAAGGCAATATTTAAATGGGAAATGGTAGTAATAATTTATAAATATTTAATCAGCTTCCAACTTATAAAATGAAATCTCTAGGGAATGGAGAGAAAACCATCATCCATTAATGCATTTTGAAACATCAAACATTTGCACCTTTGGAAATATAATTATATTTCCAAAGGTCAAAGGTAGATATGATATACAGTAATGATTGACATCATCTGCCTCTTCACTATAATCTTAATTTGAGCCATCAAACCATTCGAAAATTTGGCTTTGATTGGCTTCATTCATTCTAAGTTTTACTTTCTCCATATGCTAAAAATCTAACAATAGCAAAAGTAAACAAACAGAAAACCTAGTGACCTAACATCCAGATGACTTGATGTGAGCATACATTTATTTCAACAGACCCAATATAACTCCTGTATTTTCATTACTTAGTTGTCCAGCTATAAGGTATATGAAAGATAAAATGTATATCTAATTCCTGAAGAAAAGATTTAACTGTCTATGGATACAGTCATGGGAACATTTCCAGTGCATATAAAACTCTTCAGCATAGGCAATTATGGGTAAATGATGCAATCAATGGATTTACATTTAAGGTCTTTTCAAAACTTTCAAACTTGATTTGTTTGTTTATTTAGTATAAGGATATCATCAACCATCAGATTCCAAAACAGTTCAGACTTGTCCATCTTCAAGTTTTCAGCACTCAAGAAGAAGCTAATTAGGACTTACTTTGGGTACCATATAAATGAGCTTCTAGATCACATATAAATTTCCTTTAATAAAAATAACTAATGTCCTGTGAGCTTTCCCTTTTCCTCCAACATGCTGAATAATTGCATTTCTTAATGAAGTCATTGTACAATTGCTTATTTTGGGTTAGGAACTATAATTTTTGGAGTACTCAGAAGAAACTTTTATACACTTGCCTATGATAATTATTTTGATACTCAGGTCTTTTTATTTATATATTTTTCCACTTATATTTTTCATCAGCATTATTTAAATTATTGTCATTCAAAACAAACCTGGCTAGAATTTTAGTGTTTTTTATTTAGGTTATTAAGTTGTTCTTGATGCAATTACTGCATGTACCAGTTATAGTACCTCCATATGTTTTACTTATCTATGGCAACTTGATTTGTTTGTGTTGACATAGACATATTTTGTTTGCATATCAAGCATGTAGATATTATTTTCATTTCCAGAGTAGAAATAGATTTTCCTACGTTTCAACAAAACTGACACAATTTTAACTAGAATTCTTTACACTAATTTTTTTTTAAAAATGATGAAAAAAGGGACATTCTTGCCAATCTTAAAGAAAGAAAAAATAATTATAAAAGAATAGTATGAATAAGCATGTGCCAACAATAAGCTGAATTACTGAAAATGACAAATCCCTAAAAAGGCAAAAACTACCAAATCTGACTCAAAAGAAATAGGAAATATGAATGAACTTATAATAAGAAAAGAGATTGAATTACTAAACAAACACTTCCCCATGAAGAAAAACCTAGGACCATAGGATGTTATTGATAAATAAAAACATTCACCAAACATTTAAAAATTAACATCAATCATTTACAACTCTTCCAAAAATAGAATAGAAATAGAATATTTCCCAACTTATTCTATGAGGCCAGTTTTCCCATCATGCAAAAACTAAAAACATCATAAGAAACAATTACTACAGACCAGACTGATATTCTTCATTAACATAAAGTTTACAAAATCTTGAAAAAAATAATTGCTAACTAAGTACAGAAAAACATAAAAGGGTTATACTACATGAGTCAAAGTGGGACCAAGTGTGATTTATGCCAAAATACAGATACAAAATCAATAATGTAATGTACCATAATAATAAAATGATGGGGGGAAAAACACATGATGATACCATAGGCACAGAAAAAGCACTTGACAAAATATATTATGGCATTATATAAACACCCAACTGAGAATAGCAGAGGATTGCCTGAAATTGATAAAGTGTATTTATAAAAAACATACCGCTAGCATCATCCTCAATGGTGAAAAAGTAACAGTCTTCCTTCTAAGATCATGAACAAGACAAAATTCCCTATTCTCAACATTTCTATTCCATATTGTATTGGGAGATTTAGTTTTGGCATTTATGCAATAAAAAGAGATAAAAGACATCCAGATTGCAAGAGAAAAATAAAACTATTTAAATATGGCACAATCCATTATAACCCATAAGGAAGTTCAGCAGTTTTGCAGGATTCAAGGTCAACATATAAAAAATCAATTATATTTCTTCATACTAGCAATAAACAATCTGGAAATGAATTCATGTGCTATTTAAAATAACATCAAAATAATAAATTAATTTAATAAAATAAATGTATTAAATTTTAATAACACAAATGTTAGGCTTGTACACTGAAAATCACAAAAATTGTTAAGAAAAATTAAATAGCTAAATAGGTTGGGAGACATTCCAGAATCTTGGGTTGATTCAATATTGTTAAGATGCAGTATTCACCAAATAGATTTACAGATTCAATAAAAATCTCTATCAAAATATTAAATGCCTTTACGACAAAAATCAACCAACAGATCATAAAGCTCATGTGGAAATGCAAGGGATTAGAATACTGAAAATATTTCTAAAGAAGAGCAAAGTTGGGGGACTCATACTTCTTGATTTCCAACCTGACTACTACATTAATGAAGACAAGGGTAAAACTAGAGATCAATGTAATAAAATTAAGAGTCCATAAATAAACCCATGTATCTATGGTTAAGTGATTTTTGTCCAGGGTGCCAAGACAATGCCACATGGATAAAATATTTTTTTTTTCAGTAAGTGATGGGATAGTTAGATATCCACATGCTAAAGGTGGTTCTACCCAACCTCACATCATATACAAAAAGTCAGCTCACATGGATCAAAAACCTTAACATAAGAGCTAAAACTAAAATAAATTATTAAAAGAAAACAGGAGTAAATCATGTGACCTTGAATTAGGCAATGATTTTTTTACATATGACACTAGCAACAAAAGTCACAAAAGAAAAAATATAGAAGTTGAACTTTTTAAAATAGAAAACTTTTGCTCTGAAGATATAGCCCTCAAAATAGGGGGAAATAATTGCAAGTTCAATAATAGACAAATTATTAAACTAGATGATGGGTAAAGAATTTAGATAAACATTTCCCCAGGGAAGATATACATAAGGCCAATAAGGACACGAAAATTTTCTTAACATCATTAGTCACTAAGACATACAAATCAAAATCACAGTGAAATATCATTTCATACCAACAAAGATGGCTACAATCAAAAAGTCCGACAGTAACAAGTCTTGGTGAAGATGTGGAGAAATTAGAATCCTTATACACTGTGGTTTTGAATATGAAATAGTTCAGAAACTTTGAGAAATGGTTACACCATTCTTCAAAACGTTAAATATAGAATTACCATATGATTTACTATTTCCATTCCCAAGTGTATATCCAAGAGGAATGAAAATATAGATCCACATACACATATGCATTAATGTCCATAACAGCATTAATCATTATAGCTAAAATGTGCAAACTCCAATTAGTGGATGGATTCCAAATACCCATCAGCTTATAAATGGAAAGTAACATATGGCATATGCCATTATTACTTGGCAATAAGAAGGAATTAAGTACTAATTCATGTTATAACATGGATGAACCTTGAAAAAATTAATTTAGAAGCTAGACACATGAGCCCTTGTATTGGGATATCATATCATTTCCATGAAATATCCAGAATTAACAAATTCATAGGTACAGAATGTAGATTAATGGCCAACAGCAAGGTGTGGGGGAAAAAAGAATGTAATTTGAGGGTTAATGGCTGTGAGGTGTCCGAATGAGGCTATAAAAATGTTCTGGAATTCTATAGTGGTGATGGTTGCACAACTTGGGGAATATAATAAAAATCATTGCATTATATACTTAAAAATAGATGAATATTTTAACTTTAAAAGAATGAAGTATATCTGGATTAAAAAAAAAAACTTGGAGTTTACAATGCTGAATAACTGATATCTAAAATTTAAGTTTCCTAGAAGTAAGCACAAAAATACACAAAGATGTAAACAGATATCTAACATCAAAGTAAAAATGTTGATATTGGGCTGTGGTGTTAGTTTGTATTTGATTTTTTATGATGATCACTATTGGACACTAAGATCATGTTTCAGAATGTTTCTTATGTGTTTTACCTTCATGTTTTCATCTAAATCCTCATAATAGCCTGTGATGATTTATAAAATCTGATTTTACAAATAAAAAATATCAGCTTATATCAAAAATATCAAATCAGCTTTAGTGATAAGAAGTTAGCACAAAATCTCTCTACCAGTGCATGGCCAGATTTGAACTGAGAATGGCTGATTCCAAAGTCCATAGTATTAATTGAAATACAAACTTTTCATTAATTAATTGGCTGATTAACTGATTGGTAAATTGTATCATCTACTCAATATATATATATTTTTGGTTTGTTTGTTTATTTCTACCAAAGGTCACATTTTTTTTAAAAAAGATTTTATTTATTTATTTGTTAGAGAGAGAGAGAGAGAGTGAGCACAGGCAGACAGAGAGGCAGGCAGAGGCAGAGGGAGAAGCAGGCTCCCTGCCGAGCAAGGAGCCCGATGTGGGACTCGATCCCAGGACGCTGGGATCATGACCTGAGCCGAAGGCAGCTGCTTAACCAACTGAGCCACCCAGGCACCCCAAAGGTCACATTTAAAAGAAGACAATACAATAGTAAAATGTCAAGAAAAATCAATACTCTCATGGGGATAGCATTCTCATGGGAATGGGTAAACAACCAGGAAGCAAATTAATTTTGGTAAGAACTTTGAGAACATAAAATATGAGAACATGATAAAAAGAGATTGAATTATTAGAGGGGTCTTTGCAAAGAAGGTGATCTGTAAGCTAATACATAAACGATGACACATAGCAGCTCTACAAAAACCTGGAGGGAGAGAATCTTAGACATTGGGAACAGTACAAAAGCCCTGTGGCGTGAATGTGTTTGGGCAGAAAGAAGGCAGATAGGGCTAGGATATAATGATGGAAATGGACTGGCAGAATAGAGGTCTGAGAGCAAGGCAAGGGCCAATTAATAGACATTATAGACCTGAGTAATGGGTGGGAAGGAGAGGGGAATGACAGTCATGACGATCTGGATGATGGTGATAATCATGATTGTAAATCTACCAGGAAAAAAAAATCGATGTGTATACCTGATACATGTCAGCACTTTGTCAAGTGGTTTGCATACATCATGCTCACTATTCTCCAAGAACTTGGTAAAAGGAGCGTCATCTCCATTTTACATAAAAGAAACCAAACCTCAGAGATGTTAGCTAACTATCTCAATACCACACTGCTAAATAAGTGCTAGAGAAGCAGTTTGCATCTGTGTAATTCCTTTACCACAACTACTAGCTACAACTGCCTTCCAGGAAAAAAAAAATCTGTAGCAGAAGATTATGTACCTTTATCATTCAATGGCATTTTTAGTGGAATTAAATAAAAGTTTATGTTGTCCACCAAATGTTTCTTGTGTGTGCTTTGCTCTCACTGGTTGGTAATAATTCTTAAAGATTTGATGTTCATTATTTATACCACTGGAACTCTAAGAATACCGACGTCATGATTTCACAAAGAACCCCCATGTCTTGAGTTGTAATTCTGGGTCACCACCCTTGAGGATATTTTTGGTGTATACCTTATGTTCTAGAGACAAAATATCCCAGTGTCACTGCAAAAGCCAGTGCATGCAACTCAAAGGCCACAGCAGGTTTAGATTGTCACTTATTAGGCAGGTCATTCTAAATAAGCAGGCACGATCTTATTATTTTGACATGCAGTTACAGAAAAGAGCTGGAAGTCCCAGGAGCATAAAATGAAATGTCAAAGAGTCCAGGGATATGTCATTGTCCACAAAAAGCCATCAGCAACAGCCTGGAAAAGCATCAGATTTACATTTATTCCACAAAGTAGTAAACACCATTGACAAGTGAAATGTTTCTTGTGTTCTGTCCCCTGGGAGAATTTTAAGAAAGACAAATGATATTTTTTTGTGGTTGTTTTTTAAGAGGTTTAAGTATGGGTCAGAGTGATAGAGGAAAATCTACAGAGCTGTTGTGAAATAAGACCATGCCCTTTCACAGAAACACATCCCATCTGAAAATGATCATGAAGAAGCAAGAATAGGAGAAATTCTTATTTTTCCTAACCTCATATAAAATTGGAACTCTGCTGATAATTGATGATAAACTTAGGCTCAGTAAGCTGGAAGGCTGCCTAAGACATCACTGCTAGTTAGCAAGAGAACAAGGTTTTTGACCCAGGTAGCCTGCTCTTAGAGCCTACAAACACACTCACCAAGTAAAGAAGGTACCATACCATACACACATCTTTTTGGGGGAGAAAATGATTCTAGTCATACTAGATGGCCAAGTTGAATATAGCATCCAGTGAAATGTCTTCTTGAGATTTTAAAGCATAATTTCTAACTCCTGTATTAAAAACAAACAAAGAAACAAACAAACACCTCTACCCAGAGTGTTTTGAAATACTTTTACACATACCACATTGCATGACAATTATTAGTATGCATATTTATCTGCCTGATCCAACCTCTTTCCTGACTAGAATATAATCTCAGGAGATGCACTGATTTCTATTTTATATCCTTCATCTCTAGCCAAGAGACTGAAAAGTAGTAAATAAGTACATGATTAAATAAATTAATAACTCAGGCTAGAAATAATCTAGCAAATGACACTTGGAAGCTTTTGCTAACCTTCACATAGAGTTATGGCTCGGGCACTCTTTTCAATTCCTTTAGATAAAATTGTTCAACCTTTCACTTGCCCTGGAGGAAAAGGCCAATCTGGCATCATTCATCTTCCAGGTAAGTTCAGAAGTATGTTTCAGGTATTACGATTTATGGTAAAGTTTTCAGCATAATAAGGGAGAGATAGCTACCTCTTTCCCAGATTTTCATAATAGCTTATTCTAGAGTTGAAGAACATAAGTGGATTATATACAGTCTTGTTTGTCCTCCACTGAGCAGGCTTAAATATTTATTTATATTTCTTGGAGATAGCACAGTTTATCTCTGTAGGTGTCCACATATCTGCAAAGCAACCAGGCAAGGATTTTCAGGAGGATCTTGGCCAGAGGCAGCCAATATGGTGGTGGATTAGCTTTTCATTGATTACCTGATGGGACAGTATGTGTGGGAGGGTCACACTAACCAGGAGTCCAAGTTTCCATCTTGAAATAAAATCAGTCTGTGCCTGCAGAAAGGATTAAGGCAGAGTATGTCTCTTTCCTGTTAACATCAGCTCTAGCTCCATCATCATTGCTTGATGGCCTCAAGCTTCCCCATGATATCAACTCAATCAACCTACTGTAGTCCTACTGGGGTCCTAATGGGCTATTGATTGGAAAGTTAGTAGAGCATGGTTGGAATTAACATCCAACATAAACATGAAGCCAAGATCTATACCTTCCAATCATATATTCTGACTTATACTCAAAGCTCCTAAAACCAGATCCAGTTGACATATAATGAGGACTGAATCTGTTCCAGGCACTGTCATCAGCTGTTTATATAATTTACTTAACCTTTCTTTAAAAGTCAAATAGTTTTGCTAGTATTTTGCAGTGCAGTAATTGGGACTTAGAGAGATTAAGTGGTAAAAAACAGAGCAGAATTCAGTTTTCTGGACATTTATTCTATTGGTCTTTCTATTAGGCCAGAGATAATTACTCCCAGTTAATAGTTATGATCTTTGTACTGCTAATCATGACATTTTCAAGTCTATTATACGCTTATGTTAAAGGTAAACTTTTGTCCATAGATCAGTAGATGAGCAGCATATACCTGTATGTGAAAAAAAAGAGAATGAATAAGATGTCCAATTATGATACTAGTTATTATATTTCACAATAGCCCTTAAATCCATTCAGAACACTTTTTTAATGTATTTCCATCACTTTGGTTAAAGCCACAGTCAACTCTTGATAAGACTACTTCACTGGCCTTCTAACAAAGCTCTGCTTTTCTGCCCATTCTAAAACATTCTCTTTTCTATAGCTACAGGTGAAGTTTTAAAAATGGTATTCCAATAGTTTCATTGTTTTTAAAATACATAACACATATTTCATATGTGCCTGAAACCTTCAGGCTTTAACCTCACCTGAAGCTATTCTCCCTGTGGCCAATATGACATTGGATATCTAAAAGGGATCTCAAAGAAAAAACAAAACAAACAAACAAAAAACAAAAACTAACAAACAAACAAAAATACTGTTCAAAACAAGACCCTTCACAACTCTTCTAGTCGTTCATTCATTCATTATAAAATATCCCAGAAGTTAGTGGCTTAAGAAAATCATATTTATTTTGCCAACACATATGCACTACAGATAAGGTTTGGTAGGTACAGCATGTCTCTATTCCACTAGGTATTAGTTAAGCAGGTTCGAAGTCATTTGAAATTTATTCACTTACATGTAGGGTGGCTGATTGTGGCTATGGATTGAGACATTAGCTGGGTCTGTCGGGCAGAACACCTGCAAGTGATATCCCCACGGTGTCTGGGCTTCTCACAACATGGTAGCTGGGTGCTAAGGGTGAAGTCCTAAGGAACAGAATGCCAAGTGGAAGCTGTAATACCATATATGTACTGATCTTTAAACTCAGACATTCTCTTTGTTGAGGCACCAATAAATCCCTGAATAATTTAAAAGGGAGGAGAAACAGACTCCATTTGTTGAAGGGAGAGAATTTTAGAAGAGCATGTAGGACTGGAAACATTTTTGTAGACTTTTCAGTGGACAAGGCTAAGTTACATTTGTCTTTCTCTCTCCCTCAGATAGATAGATGATAGGTAAATAGATATTTGAGTGTCTGTATGTGT
>RCUC01167933.1:0-89538 GCA_003697995.1 Taxidea taxus jeffersonii
GGGGGTGGAGTCTTTTGGGTTTTCCATATAAAGTATCATGTCATCTGTGAAAAGAGTTTGATTTCTTCATTGTCAATTTGAATACCTTTTATTTCTTTTTGTTGTCTGATTGCTGTTGCTAGGATTTCTAGTATCGTGTTGAACAAGAGTGGTGAGAACGGGCATCCTTGTCGTGTTCCTGGTCTCAAAGGGAAGGTTGTAAGCTTTTCCCCACTGAGGATGATATTCACTGTGGGTTTTTCATAGATAATTTTATGAAGTTGAGGAATGTTTCCTCTATCCCTATTCTTTGAAGCATTTTAATCAGGAATGGATGCTATATCTTGTCAATTGCTTTTTCTGCATCTATTGAGAGGACTATGTGGTTCTTCACTCTTCTTTTATTGATTTGTTCTATCACATTGATTGATTTGCGAATGTTGAACCACTCTTTGATCCCATGGATAAATCCCACCTAGTCATGTTGGATAATCTTTTTAATGTACTGTTTGATCCTATTAACTAGGATATTGTTGAGAATCTTAGCATCCTTATTCATCAGGGATATTGGTCTGAAATTCTCCTTTTTTTGTGGGGTCTTTGCCTGGTTTGGAGATCAGAGTAATGCTGGCTTCATAAAAAGAGTCTGGAAGTTTTCCTTCTGTTTCAATTTTTTGAAACAGCTTCAGGAGAATAGGTATTATTTCTTCTTTGTATGTTTGGTAGAATTCTCTAGGGAATCTGTCAGGTCCTGGGCTCTTGTTTTTTAGGAGGCTTTTGATCACTGCTTCAATCTTGTTACTGGATATTGTTCTATTCAGGTTATCAATTTCCTCCTGATTCAGTTTTGGAAGTTTATAGGTTTCCAGGAATGCATCCATTTCATCTAGGTTGCTTAACTTATTGGCATATAACTGTTGATAATAATTTCTGATGATTGTTTCTATTTCCTTGGTGTTAGTTGTGATTTCTCCCTTTTCATTCATAATTTTATTAACTTGCGTCCTTTCTCTTTTCTTTTGGATTAGTTTGGCCAGTGGTTTATGGGTCTTGTTGTGTCTTTCAAAAAAGCAGCATCTAGTTTTGTTGATGTGTTCTACTGGTTCTCTAGTTTCTATCTCATTGATCTCTGCTCTAATCTTGATTATTTCCCTTCTTGTGTGTGGGTTTGGGTAAATTCATTGTTGATTCTCCAGTTCTTTAAGGCGTAAAGAGAGCTGGTATATTCCGGATTTTTCAGTATTTTTAAGGGAGGCTTGGATGGCTATGTATTTCCCCCATTAGGACCACCTTTGCTGTATCCCATAGGTTTTGGACCAAAGTGTCTTCATTCTCATTGGTTTCTATGAATTGTTTAAGTTCTTTGATTTTTCTGGCTGAACCAAATATTCCTAAGCAGGATGATCTTTAGCTTCAAAATATGCATTGGAAAAAAAGTCTCTTTAAAAAATGGTGCTAGGAAAATTTGACAGCTATGTATAGAAGAATGAAACTTGACCATTCTCTTACACCATACACAAAGTAATAGCAAATAAAAATGGGAAAAAAGTAAAATCGTAACTTCCTTTTTGTTGCTTATTATTAAGATGAGTGATACTTCAACATGTTCATAGACTGGCAGGCAGTGATTTGCAGAAGTCTTGTGAATATGAATGACGTGCAAGATTTTAACAAAGAGATTGATTTGAAAATGATAACAAGAATATGTATACCATATAGCATATCAGTGAGGTTCCTTGCCATTATTTTAATCAGGTTTCTTTGCTTCTGTGGATTAGAATTGAAAGTGGTAAAGACAGAAGATATTATATGTTTAACATGAGAAAATATAGCACAATAGTTGAGAACAGTCTCTTCAATAAATTTTTTCTAAAGTGATATCACAACATTCACTAGAAATAATATTTTTAAAAACCTGATATTACCAAGGGTTGTACAAATATGGAGAACTTTCACATGCTACTGATAGGACAACAAATCAATACAACCATATTTGTTAACAAGTTGGAACTCTTTCAAAGATTTGAAAAAAAAGCAGTTTGCTGAACAAATGTAGCACCTATGAAGAGCTCCACTCCTAGGTGTGTGATGATATAAATGCATATATATATCAACCAAACAAAGGAGTTTGTTTGTAATAATCCAGTATGGGAGTAATCAAAATGTACATCGAAAGAAGATCATCTTTTTCATACCATGAAATACTATATGTAACTAATTACTATGTATAATATGAATCTCACAAATATGATATTGAGTGAAAGTAGCCAGATTCTAAATAATGCCTATTTTAAAATTCCATTTAGATAGAGCTCTAAAATAAAAAGCATTAATAAAGAAGTCTGGATAGTGGAAAACTTTGGGAAGGAGAGAAACAATGACTGGGATGAAGTACAATAGGACTTGCATGAAGCAGCTCGAGTTTTCTTTCTTAATATGGGTGATAATGACATGAGTATATCCACACTATATACTCATGATATGAGTATATTCAAATTTGTCAAGGATTAGATTGATGATTTGTATGCTTTATATATTTGCTACATAAATTTAGAAAGTGACATGAAATAGGTTAATACATTAAATTCATAAGTATTAAGGAGGTAAGAGATCCCTGTGCCAGCTTGATTGAAACTACCCAAGGTATTTGATAATAAGAGCAGAAAGCCATTTATTTTTTTAAATCCCAAATTCAAAGTTAAAAAAAATTTGCAATATTCAAAAAATTTTTCAAAAATCAATCTGTAGCTAATTGATCATATACTTCTTGAAACTGGAGAACATGAATGAGAAAATCAATTTGCTTGGAAAATGAACTATAAACTAAGGAAATTTCCAAATGGTCATTGTAATCCCAAAGGAGTTTTGATGCAACTAAATATAAATTGTCATGTACACATATGTTACTATAGTTTACCCTATGCTAAGTATAATTTTATTTTGTGATATCTCTTCTCTTTGTGCAAAGACTATGATCCCAAATGAAGTACCAGATGGTAAAAAGGTTGTAGTATACACACAAGGAATTAAATAAATAAATTTTAAAAGCTGAGATGTCTGTTCAATAAGCCATTGTTATATTTGGCCTAGATTATTTAAATAGTAAGCAGGATGTAAAGCCCAGAGAAGAACTTCTTTAAAAACATCATGATTTTTTATATGATATAAAATTTTATACATGCAGTCACTTTTTAAAATATAATTCCCCAAGTTGTTTCCCTTTTAATTTACTGTGATTACCATATAACCACTCATTTCATCTCTTGCTCCAGACATAAATGCTGAAATGTTGAGTGAGGTTTGGATCATTTTATATCTACCTTTTGACTTCAAATGGGTCTAAAAATTATTTCATTTTAAGTATATTTTGTTAAGGAATTTGGCAACTGAAGAATATAAAAATTTTCTGGAATCTCTCTGTAAAGCCAATTTTTAGTTCTGCCAAATAAAAATGATGAATTAATTTTTAAACTTAAGGAAGCATGCAATTTAAAGTCCTCTTACTTCCTAGCTGGAGAAAACTGATGACTTTGGTAACTGCTAACACATACAAATGGGATATGTTCAATACAAGACTAGAGTCCTTATTTTTACTGAAGGTGTATCACAGAAAACCATCCCAAACAACATTTTCTCCTGTAGATTCAAAGTAAAAAGACTCCATTACAAGTGTTTTGCTTACAAAAAGTTTCTCTGTAGTAGTAAACATGGAAAATAGTAAAACTGGCATTGATCAAATGCCAGTTCATGATTTCTGGAAGTACTGTATGGGAAAGAGTGTCATAAAAAACTTGGGTCCTTATCCTTAGTTTTTCATTAATTCTGTGACCTTGAGCAAGACAGGCAAACTGGGTTTTCCCTTTCCTCTTCTGGTGCACATTTGCATTTGATGTTAATTATCCCCATGATCATATTTATCTCTAAAAGTCCATAAATTAACATGAGAATTCAAGAACAGTGTGTTTTTCCGCATTAAAAACTTAGCCTTTATGCTGATAAATTATAACCAAATCATTAGTTTTCAGAAGTTTTAGTATCATATACCATCTTTTGAATGAAGTCTTAGAATACACCAAAGAAATGGAAGATAAAAGTTGAACTGCTCCTATTAAGGGTGTTAGGGAACTGTAGATCTGAATCTATGGTTAAGCTTTCTGACTCCTAAAGATTGCTGCACCAGACAATGTCTAATATATGTTTTGGACTCTAGCACTGTGGTGTAGAAACTGGGAATATGATAAGCTATTACCTATTTTCCACTTTATAATTTCTTGAGAACAATGCCTTTCTTGTTCTTATCACTGACCACAATAACTAGCCATGATATATTAAGTAACTCTCTCTAATATTCACAAATGGGATGCTTGAATTAGATTTCAGTTTAATTACCTTCAATAAAGCACATTTTCAAACATGCTGTTTATATTTCCTCAAATATGTAATATCATATATTACCAGAACTAGAATACATATTATCAATGCAGATAAAATATAACAAGCTATTTTGCAAATACAGAGCAGAATGAATATTTTTATACTAATTTATTATGCAAAGTCCTCATATCTGCCTTCATATATTATCTTTTATAAAAATTTCTGTAATTAACCATTATTAAATAATGCTTAGTGAGAATACAATATTTGGAATAATGATAAAGACAATAATAACAGGAATCAAACAATACACCAGGTTTTGGAATATGTGATACTTTGTATTAGGATCCATACTTAATTTTTTCCCATACTTAATTTTGAATGCAAAAATTAGTTACATAGATAGCAATAGAGAAGGACTAAATAAAATTCACTAAACACAATTTCTTTTTTTTTAAGATTTTTATTTATTTGACAGAGATCACAAGTCGGCAGAGAGTCAGGCAGAGAGAGAGAGGAGGAAGCAGGTTCCCTAATGAGCAGAGAGCCCAATGCGGGGCTCGATCCCAGGACTCTGAGATCATGATCTGAGCCAAAGGCAGAGGCCTAACCCACTGAGCCACCCAGGTGCCCCTAAACACAATTTCTAAAATAATGTGGTAAGGGATCTATAATTTTGTGTATTCTGTGTCCAAAAATTATTCTTTCATCTTTCATGTAATTAAATTAAAACATAATTAAGCTGTAATTAAAGAAAAATGACTATAAAATATAGTGGTGCAATATCAGAGTTACACAGTTTAAGAGAAAGCAATGATTACATAGGCCACAAAATAAAGTCTAAATTTATATAAAGTGAAAAAATACATTTCTTAAGCACTTATTATATGATAGAATTTTAGAATTTTAAGGTCATAAATTATATATATATTTTCAGGTTCTATTCTTACTTAAAACAAGTTAACAATCTATAAAATGATTGATGAAACATGAGGCATAGTGAGGATTTCTTATTTATCTTCCCAATAAAATTTTGATACATACATTAAGGTGAAAAACTGGTGGTATATTGTTAAAAGTTGGTGAGTATTTTTTAAAGGAATAGACAACTTCATACGTACTCATGATTATATTAATTTGTGTTAATTTATGAACACAAAGTACCATAAATGGGTGGCCTAAAATACAAAAATTCAATTTCTCACAGTTCTGGAAGATGAAGTCTTAGATAAAGGTATGAAAAGTGCTGGTTTCTTTTGAGAGCTGTGAAGAAGAAATCTGTCCAATACATTTCTTCTAGCTTCTGGTGGTTTGCTCTCAATCTTTGGCGCTTTTTTTTTTTTTTTTTTTTTGGACTTCTGCTGCATCACCCTGATCTCTGCCTTTATCATCACATGGTATTTTCTGTGTGTGTGTGTGTGTGTCCAAATTTCCTTTTTTTCCTCACTGGTCATGTTGGATTAGGAATGCATCCTACTTCTATATGACCTCCTTTTAATGAACTACCTCTGCAAAGACCCCGTTTCCAAATAAGGTTACATTTTAAGGTACTGAGGGTTAAGAATTTTACATATAATTTGGGGTGGGCATAATTCAACCTATCACACTAGCAGAGCTTCAGTCAGATATAACAATGATATAATTCTAATATAAGATAGCAGAAGAAATGAATAAGCATTAAATAATACTTTATAAACTCTATCTTCGGGCTTGTAGTCTTCCTACTTGCAATTACAAATCACAAGAATAATGTACTTGGATAAAATACAGTGTAGTGAGATAGTGATCAGAAAAGAAAAAAAAAAATTAAGTGAGACTCAGAAAAGAGTATCTAGCCCAGACTACAAGAGTTGAACGCAATGTGAACACAAGTATTACCACCATCTGTTAGGCCAGTGAAAGGGAGCTGGGTAATGTAACTATATTGTTTAACAAGCCCACATGAGAAAGGTATTGATGTGGCAAACAAAGGTAGTAGAAAAATTATTAAATTTCATTACTACCTACAGCCCATTGATAAGTCCTTGAAACAGGCATTCCTCTAGGAACTCAACTGCACTGATGTTAATACTTTGCTAAGGGCAAAAGGCAATCTTAGACCAACCCTCTGGAGACTTAACATTATTCTTAACTCCTTCCCAACTTGAAAGTATATAATGGGCCACTCCTCATGACCCAGTGCTCTTTGTGCCCATGGGTCCTATCCCTATGATTTAATAAAACCACATTTTTGGACCAAGGATGTCTCAAGAATTCTTGGCTATCAACTTCAAACCCTAACATCTTTCCTACATCAGGTGTGATCAATGAAATTACTACCTGCTAGCCATGGGAGCTAGTAGGAATTCCATAGAAGATTCAGTAAATCAAGACTTAACCATTTAAGGAAACACATTGGTAAGGAAAAGTCTAAGCTTGAGCAGATATTTAGCCAACTCACAAAATGAAACCAGAGAGAATTTATTATAAGGTATTCAATAAATATAAGCAATGACTAAGGGAAAACAATTCAAATGAAAGAAAATGTACCATAGGAAGGGCCAGAAAGTACATTACTTTAATATCTGGACTCTGAAAATATAAAGAAAATCAGCAGGTGCCATATAAATCTAGAAAAGTGCAAAAGAATGTGTAGTTTCATCAGTACAATTTAAAAAATATTTTATTTATTTCTTTGACAGAGGGAGAGAAAGAGGGTGAGAGCAAACACAAGCAGGGGGAGCAGCAGTCAGAGGGAGAAGCAGACTCCTCAATGAACAAAGAACATAATGTAGGACTTAATCCCAGTACCCTGGGATCATGACCCAAGCCAAAGACAGCCACTCAACCAACTAAGCCACCCAGGTGACATTCATCAGAACACTTTTAATAGCTATAAAAATTATGAAGTCCTTTGTGTCATTTATAGTGAGCTCACAGAATGATCCTTATAATTTAATAGTTAAAATTATATATTTAGTTCAGCTTGTAGTAATTGGTTATGCTCACATATATTTTATATTTCTGAGTCATTTACTATTCTTTAATTAATGTAATTTTTCAATATGGAAAGTTGATTGTCAGTTACTGTAACAAGTGCTGATATACAAAGATGAGTAAGAACAGAGTTCCTTCCTTCAAATGCTTTCAGTCTAGTGCTGACACTGAGCAATGAACAAAGGGTTTTTAAAAAGCCTAGGAAAAAGTAGCTAAAAAAATAATCTTACTTTGTTTCCCTATCTAAAGAACATGAAAAGTTTTCAAACCAATGTAAGTAGAAAGTACTCCTTCAGTTGCTGGAGACTCAACATCTTACAGAAGATTTACCTGTGCCTGCTGGTGATAATGATAGAAAACTGAGATACCTGTGCATGTACATCCTGTTGCTAAATCTGATAGCTTATGGATCACTTAAATAATTATTTAACCAAGTGTCTAAAAAGGCATCTAACCTTATTAGGAATAGCAATTTACAAAACATTTAAGATTTACACAGGGTAAATCTTTCTCAGATTATGTGTGACCAATTTCATCACTTACATAGGAGAAGCAATTTCTTTGGACAAGTTCATCAAGAAAATACATTAAACCAGTAATCCCCTCAGATAAACCAAACCCAAACAAATCAAACCAAACAAACAAAAAACTACTCCTACAGACTAAAAGAGAGAACATGTAATATTGCTAGTTAGATAAACTAAATGTGCTGTGCCATTTATGTTTTCTTTTATAATGAAAACTTAAGTGGCCATTTCCTTCCTATTATCAGTAGATGGAAGTGTCTGAGAAGGCTCTTAAAGCTAATGCTGTTGTGACAGCTTCTAGACCCTACATATTCAAATTGCATGCAGGCTAATTCTCAGTCCCCAAACACTCTATTTATGCATTCATCTATAAAATGGGAATGATAATATAATGTGACACAAACCATTACTGTGAAAATTAAATGAAATAACATATAGAAACTTTGGAATAATGCCTGGCACCATGGAAATCTGTACAAGTATCAACTTTTATTATTCTTGAAATTCCTAAGTAAATGATACTCTATAATAAATAACAAATCAAAGCCTGATTTATAATCAACTTCAAAAAGTTATGCTAAAAGTGATAACTAGGATAGCATACAGAAACATGAAATCTTTACTTCTGATTGAGCTAATTACTTCATGCTTCCAAAATAATTTCATTTTGGTTACCTGGTCACAGTCTGGGTATTTAAAAATGGGTATTTACAGTAATTCAGCAAAGTATCAGCATATAAAATCAATGCACAGAAATCAGTTGCATTTCTTTACACCAACAACAAGACAGAAGAAAGAGAAATTAAGGAGTCAATCTCATTTACAATTGCACTCAAAACAATAAGATACCTAGGAATAAACCTAACCACAAAGTCAAAGAATCTATACTCAGAAAACTATAAAGTACTCATGAAAGAAATTGAGGAAGACACAAAGAAAGGGAAAAATGTTCCATGCTCATGGATTGGAAGAACAAATATTGTGAAAATGTCTATGCTACCTAAAGCAATCTACACATTTAATGCAATCCCTATCAAAATCCCATCCATTTTTTTCAAAGAAGTAGAACAAATAATCCTAAAATTTATATGGAACCAGAAAAGACCTCGAATAGCCAGAAGAATATTGAAAAAGAAAGCCAAAGTTGGTGGCATCACAATTCCAGACTTCAAGTTCTCTTACAAAGCATCATCATAAAGACAGTATGGTACTGGCACAAAAACAGACACATAGATCAATAGAACAGAATAGAGAGCCCAGAAATAGACCCTCAACTCTATGGTTAACTAATCTTTGAAAAAGCAGGAAAAAATGTCCAATGGAGAAAAGACAGCCTCTTCAACAAATGGTGTTGGGACAATTGGACAGCCACATGCAGAAAAATGAAACGACCATTTCCTTACACCACACAGGAAAATAGACTCAAAATGGATGAAGAACCTCAATGTGAGACAGAAATCTATCAAAATCCTTGAGGAAAACACAGGTAGAAACCTCTTCAACCTTAGCCACAGTAACTTCTTTTTAGGAACCTCGCCAAAGGCAAGGGAAGCAAGGACAAAAATGAACTATTGGGACTTTATCAAGATCAAAAGCTTTTGCACAGCAAAGGAAACAGTTAACAAAACCAAAAGACAACCTACAGAATGGGAGAATATGTTTGCAAACGACATATCAGATAAAGGGCTAATATCCAAAATCTATAAAGAACTTATCAAACTCAACACCCAAAAAACAAAGAATCCAATCAAGAAATGGGCAGAGGACATGAACAGACTTTTCTGCAAAGAAGACATCCAGATGGCCAACAGACACATGACAAAGTGCTCCACATCACTCGGCATCAGGGAAATACAAATCAAAACCACAATGAGATACTACCTCACACCAGTCAGAATGACTAAAATTAACAAGTCAGGAAATGACAGATGTGGTGAGGATGCGGAGAAAGGGGAACCCTCCTACACTGTTGGTGGGAATGCAAGCTGGTGCAACCACTCTGGAAAACAGCATGGAGGTTCCTCAAAAAAGTTGAAAATAGAGCTACCTTATGACCCAGCAATTGCACTACTGGGTATTTACCCTAAAGATACAAATGTAGTGATCCGAAGGGGCACGTGCACCTGAATGTTTATAGCAGCAATGTCCATGATAGCCAAACTATGGAAAGAACCTAGATATCCATCAACAGATGAATGGATAAAGAAGATGTGATATATATATATCTCATATATATATATCACATATATATGTATATATATCTCATAGTATATACATGCATATATAGTGTATAGTATATACATACATATGTACACATGTGTACATATATAGTATATACATGTGTATGTATACATGTATGTATACACATACATATATATACATGTATACATATACATATATATCATAGTATATATATATGTATATATATGTATATATATACTATTCAGCCATCAAAAGAAATGAAACCTTGCCATTTGTGATGACATGGATGGAACTAGAGGGTTTTATGCTTAGCGATATAAGTCAATCAGAGAAAGACAATTATATGATCTCTCTGATATAAGGAAGTTGAGAGGCAACGTGGGGGGTTTGGGTGGTAGGAAAAGAATAAATGAAACAAAATGGGATTGGGAGGGAGACAAACCATAAGAGACTTTTAATCTCACAAAACAAACTGAGGTTTCTGGGGGGGAGGGTTGTAGGGAGAGGGTGGTGGGGTTATGGACATTGGGGAAGGTATGTGCTATGAAGTGTGTAAACCAGGCAATTCACAGACCTGTACCTCTGAGGCTAATAATATATTATATGTTAATAAAAAATTAAAAATAAATTTTAAAAATGGGTATTTAATGTTGTTTAAATACCAGATGAGAATATATCAGATTCATAATCAAGCAAAAAAAAACTTTAAAGTCTTTTAATATAGAATATATAGTAAAACCAATATTATTGATTAGGTAGAAGGCAAACATGGCCATAAACCTTAACCTAATGGTAGGTCATCAACTTCTTCTAGATATCTTTTTCTTTAACATCAGCATGAAGTTTCCTATCTGGCAGAGAAAAATAATATTTAGAGGAACATCCTACAATTAATACAAATTGATTTATATATCAATTATGTATTCAGAAACAAGAAGGCGAGTTGATTTAACACATTGTTAAGAGTATGAGTTCTGGGGCACCTGGTTGGCTCAGTGGGTTAAGCCGCTGCCTTCGGCTCAGGTCATGATCTCAGGGTCCTGGGATCGAGTCCCATATCGGGCTCTCTGCTCAGTGGGGAGCCTTCTTCCCCTCCCCTCTCTCTCTGCCTGCCTCTCTGCCTGCCTCTCTTCCTACTTGTGATCTCTCTATCAGTCAAAATAAATAAATTAAAAAAAA
Organism: Taxidea taxus jeffersonii; assembly: GCA_003697995.1. Lineage (NCBI taxonomy): Eukaryota > Metazoa > Chordata > Mammalia > Carnivora > Mustelidae > Taxidea > Taxidea taxus. Next base: position 11,238 of record RCUC01167933.1, read on the forward strand.
ATCTAAAGAGTATGAGTTCTATTGTCAAAAAGCTTTGGATAAAAATTTGTCACTGTCTTTTGTTGGTCTTTTAACCTCAAATTATGTAATTTCTCTGAAATTAAGTTTTTGCAACAATAACAAAAATACTGAAAGTAAGTGAAATAACAGTACCTTACTTATGAGGTTATTGTGGGTGCTGAAAGAATTCAAATTAATTACCACTAAGTAAATATTACCTTTGTTCATTGTTATTCAAATATTAAGAGAATAAATGGCAAAAATAATACCATGGAGCTTACAAAAGCATTTAGAAAGGTGTGGGTTTTTTTCCTCTCATGAATAAAATAGTTAAACCTATAGAATTCAGGCAAAGTCCATACAATTTTTAGTAGGAGTCAGATGCAAAACTGTTACTAGAGTTGTGAGATATACAATGAACACACACACACACACACACACACACACACTGATGTGGGAAACAAAAGCAGAAGAAAAAATATTACATTTCCTTACTACTTACAGACCATTTGACAAGTTCTTAAAACAGGCTGAGTGACATTCATCTAGGGACTCAACTGGCCCAGTGTTAATTCTTTGCTAAGGGCAAAAGGCAATCTCGACCCAAATCCCAGGACTCTGTAAGTCTACTTTAAAGATAAACTTCCTTTAACTCTATTTCCCAAGATACATGTTGGTAATCATCCCCCAAGCATATGACCCACCACTATACATCTGAAGAGTCTCATGACTAAGGTTTTATTAGATAATAATAAATGACTTTTTCCCAACAATAGCCAGCCCCCTCGAAGTCATGAAAACTTTGTTTCCAAATTTCATTAGAGACTTATGCTATCCTTAACTCCCCTCTCAACTTGAAAGTATATAATCGATCACTCCTCATGAGCCCAGTGAAGCTCTTTCTGCCCATGGATCCTGTCCCTATGCTTTAATAAATCCATCTTTCTTGGGGTGCCTGGGTGGCTCAGCTAGTTCAATGTTTGCCTTCTGCTCAAGTCATGATCCCAGAGTCCTAAGATCCAGCCCTATGGTGTAGGAAATCCCTGCTTAGTGGGGTGTCTGCTTTTCCTCTTCCTGTGGCTTGTGCTCTCTCTCACTCTCTTTCAAATAAATAAAATAATAAGCGCAAACAAACAAAAACAAACAAACCTCTTTTTCCACCAAAGAGGTCTCAACAATTCTTTTTTTGCTGTCAGCTTTGAACCCATAAGATCTTTCCTACATCACACACTTCAAAATATGCTATTATTTGTCCTTCACAATTTTTTCAAATATCGTTGGCTCCAGTTAAGTTTGAGAAAAGGAAAAGGGTTTAATATTAGAAATACAAAATATAATTATCTCCATGGGAAATTTTCTTGTATACTGAAGTTAACATTCTTTTGTTATAAAAAAAGTTATTTTATTATTATTTTATTTATTATTGGTTTTATATTTCATCTAAAATATATGACAGGATTAATTTCTTCCTCTTCCAAATGTCAATGGTAATAAAACTTTTAAGTACTTTGAATCAGGAGAATATTCAAACTAAAAGTTTTCATAAACATGTTATTTTATGCTCAAGATACAAAGGAATGGCTACTTATTACAACTTGTATTTTTTATTAAGAATGAAATTTTATTGCATGAGTATTATTGCAGTATAGTTATTTCACTTTATAACCAATCTTTTGATATTTCATGCATCTCCCTGGATTTCAAAAACAATGCTAGTGCATCAAGAACATTAAGCATTTCAGGGCTGTTGGGTGCTAGTTTCCTCCCTTCCTTTTCCTGTGAACAGAGGGAAAACATGGTAGAATACTTGTTTCAGTTTATATGATTACTTTAACTTAATGAACACCATCTGGAGGAAGAGAAACCTGGACATTTGCATACATCTGAGCACGAATAACATGTTGCTACAAAACAGATTAATAATTGTATTTAGAGGGGTGCCTGGGTGGCTCAGTGGGTTAAAGCCTCTGCCCAGGTCATGATTGCAGGGTCCTGGGATCGAGCCCCACATTGGGCTCTCTGCTCAGCAGGGAGTCTGCTTCCTCCTCTCTCTGCCTGCTTCTTTGCCCACCTGTGATCTCTGTCTGTCAAATAAATAAATAAAATCTTTAAAAAATAATTGTATTTAGGAGGCCATTATTAGCTAGATGTACATCTTGGTCCCAGTGGGACAGTACAAAATGAATATTTTTCATTCCTTCCTTACCTTAATTTTAAAAGGCTGTTAACCAATATGATAATCTGTGTGAGAAGTATTTCTGAAAAGTTTAATGTAAAAATGGATGCTTTTTATTTTCTGTAGTACAGATTACAGAAGCACATTATATAACTAAGAAAATGCCTTAAATCATGTTTTTATTTGTATATTTTCAATAAAAAATGTTTTTATGCTGAAAGGAGTCAGTGTATTTTCTGTTAAATTCTACATAGCCTTGAAACTATCTTTAATCTTAAGTAAGCTTTCATATACATAGCTGTACATGTGGATTTAAGATTTTTTTGTAAATCTATACAAGTCTAAACAAAGTATGGATACTTTAAACAATTCATGCATACCTGAGTCATCAGGTAATAAATTTCACATATCTAGAAATATATAGAAATGATGATTCTTTTCAAGTTTTATGGAAGAAATTTTAAAGGGCAATTTAAAACAATCTTATTTACTAACTCTTCGTAAGAGAACAATTAGAATTAAAACAATTATTTTTGTTTACCAATTATGAAGTCTCATAATATTTTCTTTCTCTACTCTTTTCTTCCTTTCCTCTTACAAACAGGAGACCAAAACCTTAAGCTGTATAACTATAATGTAAATACTGATAATGGACAGTTAAAAAGGTTTTTGAACAAATCCATTTCTCTAATACCACACTTTTTCTCTATTCATATTTCTTTTAGTATATTTAGAACAGCATTTAGTGAGGTCATATTTTATATAAATATAGTGACGTTTTGTATATACTATCAGTACTTCTAAAATTTACTGTACATACATATCACCTGGGGATTTTGTAAAATTACAGTTTCTGATTCAGCAGGTCTGTAAGGAGATCATGCTGACAAGCTCCCAGTTTTGTGGTTTTCTGAGGACTGTGTCAGAACAGGAAAGTAGTAAACCATTTACTCCTCCCAGCATTCCTCAGAGTAGGTATAACTAACATTTCCATCTTACAGGAACTTCAAGCCAAACAGTTTAGGCAATTTTCCCAGGGAGGTGGGAAGTTAAGTAAAATAAAATGTTGGCAAGGAGTGTAAAGTGTATCCATCTTCAGGCTCCCACACTTTTCATCCCAACCCTATACTGTCTGACAGTTAAGGCCAAGTATCCAAATGTTATTCACATGGGTACAGGAAAGGGAGGGAAAGAGAAAGTGAGAGAGGGAACCTGGGGGAAAGGAACAAAGGGAAGAGGCAGAGGAGAGCTAGAGAAGAGGGGAAGTGAGGGGAACAGGTAAGACAAAGCAGAAGACCAGGTTTATGACAAAATATGTGTGCTAATTATTTCCTTTCCACTTTAAGAATCAAAATCTGAAGTACAATCATCTAATAATTATACATAGTAAAATTTGCTTGGTAATCTCTGAAAGAGTACTCTGAAAGTATGTCTCATTTAGTTAGGTTTGTCCTTCCATTTCCAGAAGATCTTATTGACTGACTGTCACTTGTGGATTATGTGGACTATTTGGACTTCATTTGAGCTCAAGTTATGGAAAGACACCTGGAATAAAAAGATCAAATTGAGGGGAATTTTCAGCCTCTAATGAGATTGTTTCACCATATTTAAAATTATTTTCAGAGATCATACTCTCTTACTTTTTATTATAATCATTTCTACTTCATTATTGTTATAGACCCAATTTGCTTTTGATACTATAAATAAAGTTATAGATGAAATCTTTTTAAAAAAAGATTTTATTTATTTATTTGACACAGAGAGAGATCACAAGTAGGCAGAGAAGCAGGTGGGTAGGGGGAAGCAGGCTGAGCAGCTCCGGCTGAGCAGAGAGCCCAATGTGGGCCTCGATTCCAGGACACTGAGATCATGACCTGAGCCGAAGACAGAGGCTTAACCCACTGAGCCACCTAGGGGTCCCAAATGAAATTTTTTTAAAGGTGAAACAAAAAATTGGAGTGATATAGGAGTATTAGATATTTTTCACATAGTCAACAGTCATGGAATGCTTTCAATGTGACAGATACTGTTATAAACCTATGCTGGGTATACAGTGGTGAAAAAAAAAAAACAACAACAAAACAGAACAAACCCTTGCCTGATGATGCCTATATACTAGTAGGAGAACAACAGATAATAAAATGCCAGGTAATGATAAGCACTAAGAAGGAAAAAAATAAAGCCACAAAGCTAAAAAATAATGGGAGAGAAGACACTCTTTTAGACTGTGTGGTCAGAGAGGGCTCTTATGAAAGGGGATATTGGAGCAGAAGCCTGAAGAAGTGAGAGAGGAAGCCAGATACCTGTCTAGAGAAAAAGAATTCTGTGCTTAGTGACACAACTGAAAGAAACCAACATGGTAAAGTGTTTACTGTTTCTGAAGAACATCAAGGTAGTCAGCATGGCTGGGAGCAGTGAAAGGAGAGGGAGGAAATAAAGTGACAGAGGTGACTGTAATAAACATTGGATAGAAGAGTTTCATTCATTTAAGGAGTAATACGAACTACACTAATTCCAGAGTTTTAGATTCTGCTTTTGGAGAAATCCATAAAAGCAGTATACTCCTCCTCCAAACCCCACTCTACTCAACCACATATCGCTATGTAATTGTGATGGTAGATAAGGAGAGAAATTAAATTAATTGGGTAGGATTATTAACATACCAGAATATTTTCATCATGATATTTACATATGTTTACATATATATATACACACACATATGTTTGCACATATACACATTCAAATATACATACACACACAAACTTAGCCAATATAAGTGCTTCTTTCTAGAGAAGTGCTGGTAGAAAGTGCTTTATTTTTTCTCAAATGCAAATGTTGATTTAAAGATTATTTTTAAGAAGTTATGGAGCATTTTCTATGTGTCAGAAATAATTCTTGGTGCTGGGGATACAGCAGTAAACAAAAAGACAAAAAGTAGGGGCACCTGGGTGGCTCAGTGAGTTGAGTGTCCAACTTTTGATTTTAGCTCAGGTCATGATTTCAGGATCCTGGGATTGAGTCCCCTTTTGGGATCTGTAGTCAGCTAGGAGTCTGAGATTCTCTGTCTCCCTCTCTTTCTCCACCTCCCCCCATGCATATTCTCTCTCTACACAAATCTTTTAATTTTTTTTTTTTAAAGGAGGGGGTGCCTGGGTGGCTCAGTCAGTTAAGCATCTGCCTTCAGCTAAGGTCATGATCCCAGAGTCCTGGGATGAGCCCTGCACTGGACTTCCTGCTCAGCAAGGAGTCTGCTTCTCCCTCTCCCTCTGCCCCATCCCCTGTCATGTTCACTTGTGAACACTCACTCTCTAATAAAATCTTTTAAAACAATAAAAATAAAAAGACAAAATATTTGCCTTTAGATGCCTACATTTTAACAAAACAATGTTACACACACATGAAATTAATAAGAAACACTGCAGAAAAAAAAAAAACATAGATGTTCTTAAATATTTAAAATGTTACCTAAGAAGTAGGAATGGGAGGGTATACAAAATATCAATGAAAAATTCAGAATCCCTACATTAAAAGTAGAAAGAGTGTTTAAAAAGGACAGAATTAAAAACAATTAACAAAAGGAAATAAGAATGAAGGAAATAATGTGAAGAGAAGTCAATCATATATTTTGAATGCATCCTGAAAGTTCATATACCTGTTACTTCCTTACTTGATCTTTTTTCTCTTTTTTGCTAATTTCCCAATACCTTTCTGGTATCCCATCAGTGCCAAAACCTAAATTACTATATCATTTCTTTAAAAATCCCATTAGTATGTTTCTTTGTGTATAATAACCATCCCAAAAGGAATGGTTAAGGGTGACATCTTAAATTGTGCTTTATCTTAGTGGGAGAGCTTTGAGTTTCTCCCCACATTAAGTATGAGGTTAACTGTGGGCTTTTTGTAGATAGCCTTATCAAGATGTGTGGGTCCCCTCTATTCCTAGGTTTTATGAAAATTTTTATGAGTGGGTGTTGGATTTTATCAAATTATTTTTCTTCATCTATTAATATAATCATTAACATTTTTAGTCTGTTAATGTGATGGATAATATTGATTTTCAAATTTTGAACTGACCACCTGTACCTGGGATAAATCCACTTGGTCTTGGTCATATAATTCTTTATGTAAACTGTTGATTTGATATGCTAATATTTTACTGAGGATTTTCTGCATTTATGGTCATGAGAACTACTGCCTATAGTTTTATCATAATGTCATTGTCTGCTTTTGGTGTTTAGGGCAATAGTAGCCTCATAGAATAGAGTTAGGTATTCCCTCTGCTTCTGTCTTCTGAAACAGATTATGGAGATTAGATATAATTCCTTTATGTTTGGTTGAATTCACGAATGAACCCATTTGAGCTTGGTGCTTTCTGTTTTGTAAGATTATTAAGTATCAATTCAATTTATTTGATATAAGACTGTATAGATCATCTATTTCTTGTGAGATTTAGAAAATTGTTTCTTTCAAGGTCTATTTCATCTAAGTTATCAAATTTGTAACCATAGAGTTGTTCCTAATATTCCATTATCCTTTTAATTTCCATAACAGCTATAGTGATGTGCCCTCTTTTGCTTCTGATATTAATTTGTATCTTTAAATTTTTTTTTTCTTTTTCTTAGCCTGACTAGAGGCTCATTGATTTTACTGATCTCAAATAATGTGTTTTTTGTCTCATTTTCTGTATTTATCTTTTTAAAGATTTATTTGAGAGAGAGAGAACACACAAGCTGGGGGTGGGGGAGAGGCAAAGGGAGAGGGAGAGGTAGAATCCCTAAGAGGCAGGGAGGTCAATGCTTAGGACGTGGAAATCATGACCTGAGTTGGAGACAGATATTAAACCAACTGAGCCACTCAGGTGCCCCACCTGTATTTATCTTTAATTTCATTGATTTCTGCTCTAATTTCTTCTGCTTACTTTGGACTTAATTTTCTTTTCTTTTACTAATTTTCTACGGTGAAAACCTAAATAACTGATTTTAATTTTTTTTCCTTCTTGTCTAATATAAGCACTGCAGGCTATATATTTCTCAAAGCATTACTTCAAGAAAGTATCCCACAAATTGATAAACTGTATTTTCATTTTATTTTTAAAAAATTGTTTCTCCTGAGATTTCTTCTTTGATTCATGTATTATTTAGAAGTATGTTGCTTTAATCTGCATATATTTGGGGGGGTGTCCTACCTATTTTTATTGATTTCTAGTTTAATCCTATTGTGGTCTAAGAGCAGACACTGTATGATTTCTAGTTCTTTAAGTACGTTCATATTATATAGACTAGAATGTGCTCCATCTTGTTGAATGTTCCATGAAAGCTTGAGAAGGTGTGTATTCTGCTGTTGTTGGGTGAAGTAGGTTCTAGAGATATTATATCTAGTTGATTAATGATGCTGTTGAGTTCAATTATGTTCTTACTGATTTTCTGCTAGATCTATTCACTTCTGAGAGAGAGGTATTAGAGTCTCTAACTGTGAAAATGGATTCTTCTATTTCTTCTTACAATTCTATTGATATTTCTTTCATGTTGTTTGATGCTCTGTTGCTAGACACATAAAGAATTATGTCTTTTGGAGAACTGATTCCTTCATCATCATGTAATACCTTTCTTAAAGAGCTTTTCTTACTTTGAAGTCAGGTCTGTGTAAAAATAATATAGCCACTCCTGTTGTTGTTATTTTTAATGTTTGATTAGTGTTACAAAATTAATGGGAAAAATATACTTTTAATCTATATGTGTCTATATGTAAAGTAGATTTCTTATAGACAACACATAATTTTATCTTATTTTTTTATCTACTCTGACGATCTTGGCCTTTTAATTGGTACATCTAGACCACTGCATTAAAAGTGTTTGATAATGTTGGATTAATATCTATCATATTTATTACCATTTTCTATGTGCTGCCCTTGTTCTTTATATTTTTGGCTTCTCTTTCTGCTATTTGTGGTTTTAACTGAGCACTCTTTTTTTTAAATGACTCCATTTTGTCTTTCTCAGCATATGTTAGACTTTTTTTTTTTTTTTTTACTTTTAGAGATCACCCTAAAGTTTACAACATACATCTATAACTTACATATACTTTTAAATAACACTAATACCACTTCATGGGTAGTATGTGTAACTTCTAACAAAATAATCCTAAATCCTTCCCTCCACCTCTTGCATCATTGCTGCCCTTTACTTTATTTAAATATAAGCATATATCATGTACACACACATGTAAGATATATACATATATGTTCAGATACATTGTTGCTGTTATTATTTTGAAGGAATGGTTTTCCTTTTCTATTGGGTCAATTAAGAAAACAAAGTTATTTCATCTTCACCTATTCCATCTTTGATGTCTTCTTTCCTCTATGTAGATCCAAGTTTCTGATCTATATATTTTTCACTACTCTAAAGTACTTTTAAAATTTCTTGTAAGACACTTCTGATAACAGTGAAGTCCCTCAATTTTTGTTTGCAGTGTAAGTATTTTTTTTCACTTTGAAGGATAATTTTGCTGTGTACAGAATTCTAGCTTGCTGAGGTTTATTTTCTCAGCATTTTAAATATTTCCTTACGTTCTCTTCATACTTGCATGGTTTTGGAAGAGAGTTTGGATGTAATTCTTACCTTTGTTCCTTTACAGGTTAAGATATTTTTTACCTTTTGACTTATTTTAGATTTTTTAAAATTTATGTTTGATTTTCTGTAGTTTGAAGATAATATGCATAGGTAGTTTGACATTTCTCTTGCTTGGTGTTGAGTTTTCTGGATCTGTGATTGGTGTCCAACTGTAATTCGGGAAAACTCTCAGGCATTGTTTCAAATATTTCTTCCATTTCTTCTCTTTCTGATATTCCCATTACATATATTTTACACCTTTTATAGTTGTCCCACCATCCTTGGATACTGTTTTGTTTTCTTCCTCCAGTCTTTGCCTTTTGCTTTTTAGTTTGAAAATTTTGTTGATATGTCCTTTATACCATAGATTATTTCTTCAGCCATTGTTTAGTCTACTGATTAGCCTATTAAAGGCATTCTTCATTCCTGTTACAATATCTCTAGTATTTTTTCTTATGATTTCCTTCTCTCCACTTACATTGCCCATCTGTACTTACATGCTGTCTAATTTATCCAGAGAGCCCTTAGGATATTAGTCATTAGTCATTGTTGTTTTAAATATCTGGTCTGAAAAATCCAAAATCTCTATCATCCCTGGTTCTTTTTTTTTTTAAGATTTTATTTGACAGAGATCACAAGTAGGCAGAGAGGCAGACCAAGAGAGAGGAGGAAGCAGGCTCCCTGCAGAGCCAATATCTCGATGTGGGGCTCAATCCCAACCCTGGGATCATGACCTGAGCCGAAGGCAGAGGCTTTAACCCACTAAGCTACCCAGGCACCCCTATCATCCCTGGTTCTGATGCTTCCTCTTCCTCTTTGTGGTTTTGGTTTTTGGAATGTTTTGTAATTTTTTTCTTGATAGGTGGACATGATGGACTGGGCAAAAGGAACAGTTGTAAATAAGCCTTTAATAATGAGACAGTGAGGTGTGGGGAGAGGGGAAGTTTCTATATGTCCTATGATTAGGTCTTGGTATTTTACAGAACCTGTGCCTCTGCCTCTGGACAATGAACTTAAATATGTCTTTTTCTTCCCCTCCCTTAGATAGGTAGGATTGACTGGAGTTGAGATTTCTCTTCCCCAGGTCAGTTAGGCCCTGCTAATACCCCAGTGGGTTAGGGTCTAGTTAATCTAGTTAAACTCTTAAGGCAGGCATTTTTAAGAAGGGAGAGTGTTTTGTTATATTTCAAAGTTGTTCTATCTACCTCCCCTCTTCCTCCTGGAAGCCAGAGGGTATTTTTTTTCTTTTATTATGGGAATCTGGTTGAGCCCTTAGAAGTAAATCTCACAATATTGTGCGCCCTTTATGACTGAGTCCCCTTGTAGTTTTTAAGGCTCACTCTTGTCTGCACTGAGCCTCCAACAATTCATCAGCAACAGTTCAGGTTTTCCCTACCCCAACACTGTTTCCTGGGCCATTCCCAATCAGGAATCTGTGATGGTAAGCCAGATTCTCTTTTGAATCCTGGAAGCAGTGGTTTGACCTGTGACCTCATTTCTGTTATGGATCTAAGAAGAGATGATTTTTCAATCTGCCTGTTACCTGTTCAAACAGCATGGGAATTTCCAAGCTCCTTATATACAAACCCCAAATCAGAAGTTTTTATCACATGTCCAAGTAGTTATCTTGTTTTAAAACTCAACCTAATAAAAGTTAGCTTAATGCAAGCTCAGTATAAGAAATAACTCTAGTCAAATGCTCCACCATTGAGCTATATCCTCTAAATCAGAGAACATAGATTTTACTCCCCACACATGGGACCATGAACAGATCCTCTTGCTGATTCATGCTTCTATTGCCCCATCTGTAATGTGAGTATAATGGTAATAATTACTTCAATAGATAGCTAAGAGTCTTTGCCAATGAAGACAAAATGTCACAAGAAAGGATATGTGAATATATATACAATAGAACACTATGCAGCCATCAAAAACCCCGAAATTTTGCCATTTGCAATGACATGAATGGAACTAGAGGGTATTATGCTAAGTGAAATAAGTCAATCAGAGAAAGACAATTATCATATGATCTCACTGACATGAGGAATTTGAGGAATAAGACAGAGGATCATAGGGGAAGGGAGGGAAAAATGAAACAGGATGAAACCAGAGAGGGAGACAAACCATGAAACTCTTAATCTCAGGAAACAAACTGAGGGCTGCTGGAGGGGAGGTTGGTGGAGGGATGGGGTAGCTGGGTGATGGACATTGGGGAGGTATGTCCTATGATGAGTGCTGTGAGTTGTGTAAGACTGATGAATCACAGACCTGTACCCCTGAAACAAATAATACTTTATATTTTAACTAAAAAAAGGGGAGGTATATGTGAAAATTTGCCAGGAGAGCTGATCTTAAAAGTTCTCAGCATGTGTACATATGCACACATATGTACTAGTTTAAGAGAGTATATCTTTAAAACTATTCAGTTGTAAAGGCCATGAGCTAAAATATACTTTAAAATAAAATGTCAGCATTTCAAAGATATCCTTAAGAACATGAGTTTTTGTTTCTCTGTATCATCCTTAATGTGAATCTGGCTCCCCTTGGTGTCAGGATGGTTACCCATGGCAAGCAGGTCTGTATGCTCTCCTATATACATCCAATACTGGGGGCTGGAGAATGAGGGGGAGAGGGGAAGAAAAATTAAAAAAAAAACTGCAAATGGAGCTATAAGGCAGGCTGTTATATGTAAGAAATGGTTTATCTCTAGAATTTCTCAAGCACAAGTTATCTTCCATGGGATCACCAACATGGAGGTATTTCTGACATGTGAGAGAAGAGAAGACATGACATTCACATAGAGTAACCAAATAATTTATCACTCAAATTGGGAAAAGTGAAAGAGAGTACATGGGAACACAATAATCTGGATTGCCCCAGGCAAAAAAAAAAAGGATGTATAGATACCCAAACAAGTCTTTTTTCAGATTTAGAGATTAAGATGTGTCAGTACATAGTAATATTATTTTTAGAATGTTTTAGTTAGCTTTTACAGAAACTACATAAAACATTAAAACGTGCATTTTACCCCCCTCTAATAGATAGACAAGTCATGACTTTGGCCAGAAAATTTTAAATTGAAGATTGGGTTAGATAAAGTAAATCTAAAGACCAACTGTGCACTGATCTTTGATGTCATTATATAAGACTGAAAAGCCAATACTGGAAAATAACATGCTTAGATTAGAAATACAGCAATGTTGAAAAAAAACCTGGGCTCAAATAACATATCACAAAATTACAAAGCATATGCAAAATTAAAGGATAAAATCAGCATAGTTGTAGGTGATCCTTCTAAATATGGGGGTGGGGGGAATCAAATCTCTGTAACTAAGAAATATGTAGGAGTGCTGACAACTGACTCCATTTTGGCCCTCCATTTTGTTTGTGCCCGATCAATGACTTCCCTTGGGACTATGTGTTTCAGGTCCCTTCAAAGCCTTGTTCTGATAAAATGACATGCAAAAGGTGCCACTTCAGGTAACAAGTAGAGATGAGTAGTATACAGATGGCACCACTTTAGATAACTTTCACCTCACCACTTTAACCTCACCACAATGTCCCCTTGTTCTATGAAAGCTGTGGTTTAAGGCACAGATAGGAGTAGAGAATAGATATGTAGTGCCAGGATCATCTGTGCACCCAATCCCCACTGTAATTTTTCCCTAAGTAGGGCTCAGTAAATGGTATGGACTGGATTGTTTCATTTTGCAGTCTCAAAGTGCTTTCTCAGCCTGGACGACACTTTCCTGTCTGTCCTCCACCTTCTAACACATGTATAACTCATATACAGTAGAAAATAGAGGAGCTAAGAATATAGGGGGAAAATGGGGCACCTGGGTGGGTTAAAGCCTCTGCCTTCGGCTTGGGTCATGATCTCAGGGTCCTGGGATCCAGCCCCGCATTGGGCTCTCTGCTCAGCAGGGAGCCTGCTTCCCTTCCTCTCTCTGCCTGCCTCTCTGCCTACTTGTGATCTCTGTCAAATAAATAAATAAAATCTTTTAAAAAAAGAATATAGGGGAAAATTGCTAAGAATCAGAAGGTTCTAATTGCTTAAGATAAATTTTTACTTTGTGCTGCCTGCCAGAAAGAGCTACAGGCTACCTAATTTCACCTTGATTAACTGGCTTCAGGAAGTAATCCTACTTATTGTTCTCATTACTTGTTAAGAAGATGCAGGCTTATGAGGCAGAGATTCATTTAGCTCAGTCCCAGAATTGTGCTGCATTCAAGGAAACACCTAGCAGGAACGCATACCCTATTGAAGCCATTCTAGAATACCTAAAGACAGAGCCAAGGCATAAATGGAAAGATATAAAAAAAGAATGGTGCATAATATAAGAATCTTTTATATAATTATCCTTTTCATTTTAATCATAAGGTGGTAGGATCAAAAATCTAGGCTTTTTAGTATTTCAGTCCTGAGTAGCAGCTGAGAGAAGGTCTAACCTTTTTATTCTTAGTGGTCCTAAATTTAAACATCTCAAAATCTTCCACTTCTTTTAAAAATGTTTATTTGCTTCAGTGAAAAATGTGGTAGTATGTGTGATAACAGTACCAATAAAAAATTATACCATAGTTGATTACTTCTTTTGATGTTACAGTATCTGAAAATATATAGTCCTTGTTAGAAGCATTTGCAACAACTTAGTAGTTATACAAAATACTGGTAATATTTTGTATAAGGCTGTATATTTACTTGTAATAATATTTTGTAAAAGGCTGGTATCAACCAAATAATCCTACTTTCTTACTTCTATTTACTTTTATAAGCAAAGGGGAATTCTATACCCTAATTTCTTATTCAATAAGTTCTAGTCATTTTACATTTCTGACATTTCTACTGGCCATTGATTTTCTCACATCTTAACTGCAGCTGAGGACATTAGGCTTTGGCTTAGAAGGTCAAGTGCAAATTCTCGCTGTGTCTTCTCTGGAGTAATGATTACAAAATTCACTAATGAGACACTTTTACCTACACAATACCCAACATCATGGTCATGACATACTCTTCTCTATGCCTTCATTAAACTAATGTCAGTCATTTGGTCTTTGTCTTTTAGAGATGGAAGACCTACTACTAATCAATATTTCTGCTGAAGCAAAAAAAATAAAATTGGCAGGTACATATAGGAATCTCTTCAGCTCTAATTCCTACATCATCAAGTTGAAAACAAGCAATCTCAGATCATACTTTTTTAAACTCCTTATTTCACTCTATCAAGTTCTGGCCTCAATAGTGGCAGAGGAGCTATATGAACATAGTAGAGGTAGTTTCTTGCCTCCCTAAATGGCAGTCTCATCCTAAAGAGTAACACTCTTTACCTAGTATATTGGGGCCTCCAATCATTTACTCATTCATTCAAGTATTGCTTCAGTACACATTATGCACAGGCATAATAAAACTATGTAACAGGCATCGGATCAGGCCCTGAGAGTAAACCAAAACATGTTGTACAACAACACATGTTATACTACACTCATGAAGATTACAATCCAGTGAGGATAGGATATTAAATAAGTAGACACTTATTATAATCTGTCTAAATGAAAAATAAATGCATAAGAAGTACCCTGAGGAAGGAACTTTCAAAGTGTAACACAGAAGATAAGTTGCTACTAACCAAATGGAGAGAATAGAATACAGAGAACCCTAGCTGACTCCAAGATAGGAGGTAGGCAATGAAATAGATAAACATACCAAAGACTGGTTGCAGTTTGTAGGTTTAGGTTGTTACTCATGTACCCCTATTACCTCTATTTTACAAATTACATGTTTTTAAAGGAAAAAAATCATATTTTAAATTCCTCTGAACTGCATTTTCCTGTTTTAAGAAAGGTGTCCATATTTTCATCTTGCACATTCTGCACACTCTGCAATTTATGTAACCAGACCCAACTCCTGAGCTATGAAGAGAATGAATTAGATGAATATAAGTGTAGAGGGAAAAAAATCTGAGCCGTCTCAATGTTGCATCTTTCCAGTAGAAAGTCAGAATCTTTAATTTCCCCCAACCTGGGCTCCTGCCTTCTAGAGCATATATATGCTAAGAAGACCTTTGGTCAGGGCATTGCTAGTTTTAGAACACTAGATTATGTATGCACTTGTATTCAGTTGGTGTGGTCCTTTATTTGAATAATTCTCAATTATTCTCAAAATAATTCCCAAAGATATTTCAATTACTCCTATTTTTTAATAAAATATGTATATTATTCAAATTGAATACAACTGAATTTTAAGATTAAGAAGAGAAGACATATTTTAAGATATTATAATATGGAAATAGATGCCACATGCCCATAATCCATTATAAATTTTATAAACATATAAAGGAGCCAGAGAGATAAAGGTAAAAACTAAAATATGATAGTGCTTTACTTTAGGATTCCATTTGCAAAGATTTCAGTAATGTTTCAAGGTGAATATTTGAATACCAGTTCTACTTGGCAGATATCTTTGTATTAATCTTATCATACTCCAGAAGATAAAGATAAGAAAGGTGTTTCTAGACTTTAGAAGCCAGCTATTTGGGGATCTCTTATAAATTAATATTTGATATCTTCTATAAGTTGCTTTTGAGTCCCCAATCTAAAGTAAGATAACACTTATTTATACATGCATTTACATTACTCATAATCACCTCTAAGATTATAAATATTGAGAGTTACTTTATAAAGTGCTCCCCCACCGTCCAAAAAAGCATGTTTCTTTTTTTTGAAGATGTTATTTATTTATTTGACAGACAGAGATCACAAGTAGGCAGAGAGGCAGGCAGAGAGAGGAGGAAGCAGGCTCCTTGCTAAGCAGAGAGCCTATGCAGGGTTCGATCCCAGGACCCCGGGATCATGACCTGAGCTGAAGGTAGAGGCTTTAACCCACTGAGTTACCCAGGTGCCCCCACAAAAGCATGTTTCTAAAGAATAATTGGTTCCTAGATTATGGACCATGAAGAAAAGCATGACATATGTAGGATGTATTATAAATTATGTCCACAGAAAATGTCCTTTTGTTATTCTTATTCCATAAGCCAAGGTATACTATTTCTTTTCAGAACAGAACAAAATGGAATGACTATTGTGTGACTGAAATCTAAAGAAAAGAATATTATATTTAGGATAAGATGATATGTAAAAGAAAAAGGGAAACGATTAGGAGAAAAAAAAATATGAGAAAGAGTAATAAAAACCATATCACAGGATTTCTAATTTTTGCTTATTCCAGTTATTCAGTTCCTACACTGGCTCTCTTTGGAATAGGCACCTATGAAATAAACACAAATAAAATATTGATCCTACTTACAAGGCTTCTTTTCTGGTCAGAAGATTGTGTGGCATGTCTTGTAGTGAATTTTGAACAGTAGTACACCTCATGGAGAACACAAATCTCTCAGTTGTCAATTCATTCCAACAAATATTTCTCCATATAGGAAGCAAAAATTCAGTACGAATTCAAAGGAATGTACAATTCAGGATTAAGTAAAATGCATTTATTTAAAACTAGAGTCATCTAAAGTATCAAAATATAAAAGCAATGATCTTTACTCACTTAAACTCACTTAAGGAAGCAAGATGGCAGAAGAGCAGGAGACTAAAATATCATCAGGTTCCAGGAGTTCAGCTAGATAGTTATTAAAACATTCTGAACACCTACAAACTCAACAGGAAATTAAAGAGAAGAAGAGCAGCAATTCTAGGTACAGAAAATTGATCCCTTTCTGGAAGGTAGGATGTGCGAAGTGACTCCAAAGCATATGAAGATAGACCAGGGGAGAAGGGGCCAGCTCCCAGCAAGTGGTGGAGCAGTGGAGCACAAAATTGGAATTTTTAGAAGTTTGCTCCACTGAGGGACATTGCTCTAGAGGCTAAGTGGGGGTGGAACCCTCATAGGACAGTGTGGTTTCAGGACCCATGGGGTCACAGAAAGACCGGGGATGTCTGAGTGTGGCAGAGCTGCCAGGTATCAGAGCAGGGAAGCTGGCTAAAGAGACAGAGCCAAGGAGTGAGCACTCAGCTTGGGGTTTCCTTAAACCATTATCCAAGGCACAATAAGGCCACTGTTCTTCAAGCAGGGACCCAAAGAGAAGCAGATCCAGAGAAACTGCCTCCTTCCTCCCCCAGGAGGAGTGGTGTGGGAGCACATGGCAGGAATCTGCTGGGTTTGGAGACTCCAAACGGGGCTGTGTGCCAGATATAGAAACACTTGGTCACAGGCCAGGTGAGGTGAGTACAAAGTGCAGCTGGAGACCAGGGAGATGGGAGGTATTGACAGTTATTCTCAGATGGTGCACTGAGGAATGGGACCCTGAGCTCTCAGCTCCTCTGGGCCATAGACCAGGGGGCCATCATTTTCATTTCTATCATCCAGAGCTCTATGGAAAGCGTTACGGGAACAAAAGCTATTGAGAGCAAACAGAACCAGATAACAGCCTGGCCTCTGGCAAGGGCAGTGCAGTTCCACCTTCATTGTATTTAACCTTATTTTTTGTATACATATAGGTATTTTTCCTTTAAAATTTTGAGATATTCTTCTACTAGATCAAAATAAAACCTAAATCTAGCACATGGCTTTGTTCTAGTCTCCAGCCTGATCACGTTCTCTCCCCCCGCCTTTTTTTCATCTTTTCCAACCAATTCTTATCAATTCCTTTTTAAAAATATTTTTAAACTTTTATCCTTATAATGACATTTCATCCCTTCATTGTGTTTACCCTTATATTTGTATATATGTAAGTTTTTCTACCTTTTTAAAATTTTGGGAGGTAGTTTCTTCTAAGAGACCAGAATGCACCCAAATCAAGTGGGTAGCTCTGCTGCATTCAACAGATTATATATATATATATATATATATATATATATATATATATATATATACATATTCCCCCCCCTTTCTTCTCTCCCCAGTTTCGGGTCTCTTCTGATGAGGCTAGGGTATTCTGGGGTCTTTGACACTCTTTTAGTATTTTGTTCTTTCATTCATCTATTCTTTCTTGATAAAATGACAAGGTAGAAAAACTCACCACAATTAAAAAAAAAAACATGAGACAGTACAGGTAGGGACCTAAACAATATGGACATTAGTAATATGACAGAACTAGAGTTCAGAATGATAATCATCAGGGTGCCCCAATCAAAAGACACAGGGTATCAGAATGAATAAAGAAAACAAAACCCATCGATATGCTGTCTACAATAAACTAATTTTAGACCCAAAGACACCTCCAGATTTAAAGTGAGGGGATGGAATACAGTTTACCATGCTAATGGGCATCAAAGGAAAGCTGGAGTGGCAATCCTTACATCAGATAAAATAGATTTTAAGGCAAAGACTATAATAAGAGATGAGGAAGGACTCTATCATACTCAAAGGGCCTATCCAACAAAAATATATAACAATTTTAAATATCTATGCCCCTAACACGGGAGCAGCCAACAATATAAACCATTAATAACAAAATCAAAGAATCACATTGACAATAATACAATAATAGCAGGGGACTTTAACACCCCCCTCACTGAAATGGACAGATCATCCAAGCAAAAGATCAACAAGGAAACAAAGGCCTTAAATGACACATTGGACCAGATAGACATCACAGATATATCCAGAACATTCCACCGCAAAGCAACAGAATACACATTCTTCTCTAGTGCACATGGAACATTCTCCAGAATAGATCACATCCTGGGACAAAAATAAGGTTTCAACTGGTACCAAAAGATTGGGATCATTCCCTGCATATTTTCAGAACACAATGCTCTGAAGCTAGAACTCAATCACAACAGGAAATTTGGAAAGAACCCAAATACATGGAGGCGAAAGAGCATACTCTTAAAGAATGAATGAGTCAACCAGGAAATTAAAGAAGAATTGAAAAAATTCATGGAAACAAATGATAATGAAAACACAACCGTTCACAATCTGTTGGACACAGCAAAGGCGGTCCTGACAGGAAAGTATATAGTGATACAAGCCTTTATCAAGAAACAAAAAAGTTCTCAAGTACACAACTGACCCTACATCTAAAGGAGCTCAAGAAAGAACAGCAAAGAAAGCCTAAACCCAGCAGGAGAAGAGAAGTAGTAAAGATCAGAGCAGAAATCACTGAAATAAAAACCAAAAAAATAGAACAAATCAATGAAACTAGAAACTGGTTCTTTGAAAGAATTAGTAAGATTGATAAACCCCTGGCCACACTTATCAAAAAGAGAAGATAAAGGACCCAAATAAATAAAATCATGAATGAAAGAGGAGAGATCACAACCAACACCAAGGAAATACAAAGAATTATAAGAACATATGGTGAGCAACTATATGCCAGCAAATTTGACAATCTGGAAGAAATGGATGCATTCCTAGAGACATATAAACTACCAAAACTGAACCAGGAAGAAAAAGAAAACATGAACAGACCCATAACCAGTAAGGGGATTGAAGCAGTCATCAAAATTCTCCCTCAAAACGAGCGTGGGTCCAGATGGCTTCCCAGGGGAATTCTACCAAGCATTTAAAGAATTAATTCCAATTCTCCTGGAACTGTTCCAAAAAATAGAAATGGAAGGAAAACTTACAAACTCATTTTATGAGGCCATCATTACCTTGATCCCAAAACTAGACAAAGACCCCACCAAAAAAGAGAATTACAGACCAATATCCTTGATGAACACAGATGCAAAAATTCTCACTAAAATACTAGCCAATAGGATCCAACAGATCATTAAAATGATTATTTAATAATCCTTTTATTAAAGGATTTAATTATTTTTAAAGGTATTTCATAAATACCAAGTGGCATTTATTCCAGGGCTGCAAAGTTGGTTCAACATCTGCAAATTAATGTGATACAATACATTAATAAAAGAGAGAACAGGAACCATATGATAGTCTCAATAGATGCTGAAAAAACATTTGATAGATACACCATCCATTCTAGATCAAAACTCTTCATAGTGTAGGGATAGAGGGTGCATACCTCAATATTATCAAAGCCATCTATGAAAAAACCACAGCGAATATCATTCTCTATGGGGAAAAAATGGAGAGCTTTCCTGCTAAGGTCAGGAATACAGCAGGGATGTCCATTATCACCACTGCTATTCAACTTAGTATTAGAAGTCCTAGCCTCAGCATTCAGACAACAAAAAGAAGTTAAATGCATCTAGATCAGCAAAGAAATAGTCAAACTCTCACTCTTTGCAGATGATATGATACTGTATGTAGAAAACCCAAATGACTCCACTCCAATTCTGCTAGAACTTGTACAAGAATTCAGCAAACTGTCAGGATTTAAATTTAATGCAGAGAAATCAGTTGCATTTCTATTACCAACAACAAGACAGGAGAAAGAGAAATTAAGGAGTCGATCCCATTTAAAATTGCACCCAAAACTATAAGATATCTAGGAATAAACCTAACCAAAGAGGCAAAGAATCTATACTCAGAAAACTCAGTACTCATGAAAGAAATTGAGGAAGACACAAATAAATGGAAAAACATTCCATGCTCATGGATTGGAAGAACAAATATTGTGAAAATGTGTATGCTACCTAAAGCAATCCACACATTTAATACAATCTCTATCCAAATACCATCATTTTTTTTCAAGGAAATGGAACAAATGATCCTAAAATGTATATGGAACCAGAAAAGACCCTGAATAGCCAGAGGAATGTTGAAAAAGAAAGCCAAAGTTGGTGGCATCACAATTCTAGACTTTGAGCTGTATTAAAAAGCTGTCATCATCATGATAGTATGGTACTGGCATAAAAACAGACACACAGATCAAGGAACAGAAGAGAGAGCCCAGAAATAGACCCTCAACTCTAATGGTCAACTAATCTTTGACAAAGCAAGAAAGAATGTCCAATGGAAAAAAGACAGTCTCTTCAACAAATGGTGTTGGAAAATTTGGACAACCACATGCAGGAAAATGAAACTGGACCATTTCCTTACTCTACACACAAAAATAGACCCAAAATGGATGAAAGACTCAAAATGGATGAGACAGGAATCCATCAAAACCCTGGAAGAGAACACAGGCAGCAACCTCTTCAACCTCAGCTGCAACAACTTCTTCCTACAAACATTGCCAAAGGCAAGGGAAGCAAGGGGAAAAATGAACTGTTGGTACTTCATCAAGATCAAAAGCTTTGGCACAGCAAAGGAAACAGTCAACAAAACCAAAAGGCAACCGACAGAATAGGAGAAGATATTCACAAATGACATATCAGTTAAAGGGCTGGTATCCAAAATCTATAAAGAACTTGTCAAACTCAACACCCAAAAAACAAGTAATCTAATCAAGAAATGGGGAGAGGACATGAACAGACTTTTCTGCAAAGAAGACATCCAGATGGCCAACAGACACATGAAAAAGTGCTCCACATCACTCGGCATCACGGAAATACAAATCAAAACCACAATGAGATACTACCTCACACCAGTCAGA
This sequence comes from Taxidea taxus jeffersonii, assembly GCA_003697995.1. Taxonomy (NCBI): domain Eukaryota; kingdom Metazoa; phylum Chordata; class Mammalia; order Carnivora; family Mustelidae; genus Taxidea; species Taxidea taxus. The sequence goes on from RCUC01167933.1 coordinate 32,471, forward strand.
ATGGCTAAAATTAACAAGTCAGGAAATGACAGATACTGGTGAGGATGCAGAGAAAGGGGAACCCTCCTACACTGTTGGTGGGAATGCAAGCTGGTGCAACCACTCTGGAAAACAGCATGGAGGTTCCTCAAAAAGTTGAAAATAGAGCTACCTTATAACCCAGCAATTGCACTACTAGATATTTACCCTAAAAATACAAATGTAGTGATCAGAAGGGGCAAGTGCACCTGAATGTTTATAGCAGCAATGTCCATGATAGCCAAACTATGGAAAGAACCTAGATGTCCATCAGCAGATGAATGGATAAATATGTTTTATATATATATGTATATGTATATAACATATGTATTTATTTATGTTATATATGTTATATATATATTATATATGTATATATAAACACATATATGCACACACACACACTATATATATACACACATATATATGCACACACACACAGTGGGATACTATGCAGCCATCAAAGTACCTTGAAATCTTGCCGTTTGCAACAACATGGGTGTAACTAGAGAGTATGATGCTAAGCAAAGTAAGTCAATCAGAAAAAGATAATTATCATATGATCTCTCTGATATAAAGAATTTGAGAGACAGGGTGGGGGGTTGTGGGAGGTAGGGAAGGAAAAATGAAACAAAATGGGATTGGGAGGGTGACAAACCATAAGAGACTCTTAATAGGAAACAAATTGAGGGTTGCTAGGGGGATGGGGGTAGGGATAGGGTGGCTAGGTTATGGACATCGGTGAGAGGGGTATGTGCTATGGTGAGACCTGTGAAATGTGTAAACCTGATGATTCACAGACCTGTACCCCTGGAGCAAATATTACATTATATGTTAATTTAAAAATAAAAATGTAAAAAAAAAGCCTTCTAAAATATAAATATCAAAATTTCAAGTGAAAAGCTCAATAAATAAGAACTTTATTTATTTATTCTGGTAAGAACCACTTTTAATCCATTTCCCTGACTTACTAATGAACTCTCTTCATGCCCTTTCTGATATACTGATGTTCCTTCAGGGCCTCGAGCAGACCCATAAAAATGGTCCACCAACCTATCCACAAATTCTGCTGCCTTGAAGTTCACTTAAGTGTCATGAAGAGACTGTTGTGTGTGTTCTGCAAACTCTTATATTAGTTGAACTTGTTATTTTAATTACATAATGTAATCAAGTACTACTTAAGCTGAAAGAAAAATGTGTTATTTCTATGGTAACTGAAGTCAATGTTTTGGAAATGTTTAATAAAAAATGAGCTAATGTAAAAAATGCTATCTAATAAAGTGTGGGTGAGGTAACAGTAAAAATTTGAAAAAAGTAAAATATTTAAATAATTCCACATATGCTTTCTTCAGCAGCATATAGAGTAAAACTGGAACAATTCAAAGAAGAGAATGGCCCTGTACATGGATGACACACAAATTTATGATGTGTTCCATTAAAAAATGTAATTCTTTGTGCAAGTTGTTTTATAAGTTCCTGAGCCCACTGTGAAGAAATTAGAATATACTGTGGGTACAGCTTTCATGACAAAGATGACAATTTTTTTGATTACAAAGATGACAGACCATTATAAAAAACAAACAAACAAACAAGCTTTGACCTTTAAGAAACAATTGATAAAAGATAATGCACATTTGAGATTTACAAACTTGATCATGAATTCTTTATCCCTTATCTTTTCTAAATTAATCATTTTTCATTCTAATAGCATCAGAGAAAAGTATAGATATATAATGTGACATTACATACATAAAATGTGGAGGAGGAATAAAAGTTTAGTGTTTTTATATGTTTGAACCTAAACAACCATCAACTTAGTACCTGGATGTATATAGGAAACCAGTAGTAACCACTAATCAAAAACCTGTAATAGGCACAGAAAAAATTAAGAGAAAGGAATCCAAGCATAACATTAAAGAAAACCATGAAGGAAAGAGAGCAAGGAAAAAAGAAAAATAATAATAGAGAAGACTATAAAAACAACAAGGAAACAAGTAACGAAAATGGCAATAAGTACACAGCTATCAATTAATTTAAGTGGAAATGGAGTAAATGCTCCTAGCAAAAGCCATAGTGTTACTGAGGGGATTAAAACACAGGCACATGCACCCATATTCACTAAAGACCCATCTATATGCTGCCTACCGGAGACCCACTTCACATACAGACTAGAAGTGAAAGGTGGAAAACCCTACCAGGCAAATGGAAAGGAAAAAAAAATTGAGCTGGAGTTGCAATACTTCTCTCAGACAAAATAGACTTTAAAACAAAGACTCTAACAAGAGACAAAGAAAGACACTGTATAGTGATGAAGGGATTAATCTAATAAGAATAAGAATATATCATTGCAAATATCCATGCACTCAACACAAGAGGATCTAAACACATAAAGCAAGTAGTAACAGACATAAAGGGAGAAATAAATAGTAATACAATAATAGTAGCAGACATTAACACCCTATTTACACAATGGGCAGATCATTCAGATAAAAAAAATGAGGAAACCATGGATTAAAATGACATAGTAGACCAGAAAAACCTAACAAAGAACATTCCATCCAAATACAGCAGAATACACACTCTAAGTGCCCATGCAACAGTCTCCAGGATGGATCGCATAGAGGCCAGAAGTCTCAATAAATTCTTAATAGAATTGCAATCATAACAATAATCTTTTCCAGCCACAATGGGATGAAATTAGAATTGCAAGAAAAAAATCTGGAAAAAACACACATGAAGACTAACAACATGTTACTGAATAAAAAGGTCAACTAAAATTAAGGAGGAAATTTAAAAAATAAAATTAAAGAGGAAATAATTTGTCATTGAGACAATGAAAATAGTCCTAAATCCTTGGAGATAGCAAAAACATTTCTAACAGGGAAGTTTAGACCGAACTTAAGAAGAAAAATCTCAAAGAATTAAACTTTACACCTAAAGGAACTAGAAAAAAAACAAAACCCAAAGCTAGAAGGAGGGCAATAAGAAAGATTAGACTGAAGAGACAAAAGAAAAAAAATAAAGATTAATGAAACCAGTGGTTGATTCCTAGAAAAAATAAAATTGACAAACATTTACATGATCATACAAGAAAAATAAATCAATAAAACAGAACTGGAGAAGAAATAACCACCAATACCACAGAGATAAAAGGATCATAAGAGATTATAAAAAATTAGATGGTAACAAATGGGAAAACCTTGAAGAAGTGGATAAATTCCTAGGAATGCATTTTTTCTTTAAAAGATTTATTTGAGAGAGAGAGAACAAGCAGGGGGAGAAGGAGGGAGAAGCAGACTCCCCACTGAGCAGGGAGCCTGATGCAGGGCTTGATCCCTAGACCCTGGGATCATGATCTGAGCTGAAAGCAAACGCTTAACTGACTAAGCCACCCAGGACCCACAAAACATCATCTTCTAAAACTGAATCAGGAATAGAAAATTTGAACAATTATTAGTAATGATATTGAGTGAGTCAGTAATAAACTCTCCCCCCCCCCACACACACACACACACACTGGGATATCACTGAGCTACAAAAAAAGATTAATTCTTGCTATTTGAGACAACATGGATAGACATAGAGGTCACAATGCTAAGTGAAAGGAGTCATGCAGAAAAAGACAGATATTACATGGTTTCATTTATATATGGGATCTTAAAAATTATTTTTAAGAATTTTACAATTATTAGTAATGATATTGAGTCAGTAATAAACTCCCAAATGGCTTCACAGGTGAATTCTACCAAATATTTGAAGAGATAATGCCTACTATCCTCAAACTATTTCAAAAAAACAGAAGAGGAAGGAAAGCTCCCAAATACATTCTATGAAGCCAACATTACTATGATACCAAAACCAGACAAAGATACCCCCCCACACCAAAATAAATAAATAAATAAGTACTATAGGCCAATATCTCTCATGAGTATAGAAGCAGAAATCCTCAAAACACTAGCAAACCAAATTCAGCAATGCATTTAAAAAAATTGTTCACCACGCTCAAGTGGAGTTTATTCAAAGGGCGCAAAGGTGGTTCAGTATTCACAAATCAAGGTGATAGATCATGTTAACGAAGATAAATACCATATGATCATCTTAGTTGATACCGAAGAAGCATTTGATAAAATACAACATTCATTCATGATAAGAATCCTCCAAGTGGGTTGAGGGGACATATCTCAACATAATAAAGGTCATTTATGAAAAACCCACAGCTAATATCCTATTACATGGTGAAAAACAGAATTTTTCCTCTAAGACCAAAAACAAGGCAAAGATGCCCATTATTACCACTTTTATTCAACTAGTACTGGAAGTCCCAGCCACAGCAATCAGACAAGAAAGTCAATAAAAGGCATCTAAATTGGTAAGAAAAAAGTAAAAGTATATTTCCAGATAACATGATACTATATACAGGAAATCCTAAGGTTTCCATCAAAAATACTATTAGAATTGGTAAATGAGTTCAGTAAAGTTGGAGGATACAAAATATATTGAAATCTTTGTGTTTTTATACTTGAATAATGAAGCAAGAGAAATGTGTCCCATTTATAATTGTTCCAAAATGAATAAGTACCCAGGAATAGATTTAACTAGGGAGGTGAGAGACCTACACCCTGAAAACCATAAATACTAATGAAAGGAGCTAAAGACAAAACAAATGAAAAGCTAGGCTGTGTTCATGGATTGGGATATTATTCAAGTGTCCACACTACTGAAAGCAATCTAGAGTCAGTGCAATCCCTATCAATACCAACAACATTTTTCACAGAACTAGAACAAATAATCCTAAAATTTGTGTGGAACCACAAAAGACCTTGAATAGCCAAAGCAATCTTGAGAAAGAACAAAGCTGGACATAGGACAATCCCAGCTTTCAAGATATACTATATGAAGTGGTAGTAATCAAAACAGTAGGATACTGGCTCATAAATAGACACATAGATTAATGGAAAAGTACAGAGAGCCCAGAAGTGAACCTGTGCATGTATGGCCAAATAATCTACTACAAAGAAGGCAAAAATATACTATGGGTGAAAAGATAGACTTTCATTTATGGTGCTGGGAAAACTAGGCAGATACACGCAAAAGAATGCAACTGGACCACTTTCTTACACCATAAACAAAAAACATCAAAATGGTTAGACTTAAACTTGAGACCTGAAACCATAAAAATCGTAGAAGAAAACTTTGACACAGGCCTTAGCAACACTTCTCTAGATAGATCTCCTCAGGCAAGAAAAACAAAAACAAAAATAAACTATTGGGACTACACTAAAATAAAAAGCTTTTGCATAAAGGAAACCATCATCAAAATAGAATGACAACCTAATGAATGGGAGAAGATATTTGTAAATGATATATCTCATAAAGAGTTAACATTTAAAATACATAAAGCCTATAATTCAATACCAAAAGAACAATCTGATTAAAAAATGGACAGAGAATCTGAATAGACATTTTTTTAACCAAAAAAGAGATATGAATGGCCAGCAGAATGAAAAGGTGTTCAACATCAATAATTATCAGGGAAATGCAATCAAAGCCACAAGGAGCTTTCACCTCACATCATTTAGAATGCCTTGTATCAAAAACAGAAAGAATAAATGTTGGGGAACATATGGAGAAAGGGAACCTTCATACACTGTTGCTGGGGATGCAAGCTGCTGTTGCCACTCTGGAAAACAGTACAGAGGTTCCTCAAAAAATTAAAAATAGAAATATAATATGACTAGTAATTCTACTATTAGATATTTGTCCAAAGAAAACAAAATAGAACCTAATTAAAAAAGATATAATAACATACCCCTCTGTTTACTGCAGCTTTATTAAAAACAGCTAAGATATGGAAGTAACTAATACTGCTTCTTCTTTTTTTAGCTACACAACGCCCAGGTAAAAGAGAGAAATGTATTATTATTTTTTTTGACAGTATTACAGTGGTGGCACAAGCAGGTAGCAGACTTGATTCAACTGGGTCACTATGGGATTCATTAGCAACAACATATTCATAAGAAGGGGCAGAAATAAAAATGTGCAAAGTCAATTCTGAATATGAATAAGCCCTGGGAAGGGTAACCTACAAAATAAGATGAACGATTTACCACTAAACTGAAGGCTGGGTAGTGAGGTTACATGTACAAATACAGTAGGATGTTGGAGCAGACGTGCTCTCTCAGACTGCACTGCACTTGCAGGAAATGAAGAAAGGTCACACTGGAAAATTTGGTGAAAACAAACCATAATCTCAGCTCTCAAGTAACATACCTTTTTATTCTGATTTATGAATGTGTAGGTGCATTTGGAGGTTGATTCCAATTACGTTTGCAGCAATTTCACTTTCTTACTGAAAAAATATTTTAAATAATCTTATATAAACTCTTCAAATGTTTTTTAAGTCCTGTTATAGATCTCTGGCCATGTGCCTCTTACCTGTGTATACCAGGGTTCCTCAGGGGAAGGAGAAATGTACTCTTGCGGAAGTTCTGAGGCTGGCAGCAAGCATGACATTCCTTTAAAATGTTATTTCCTAAATTTTCATAGTAGTTTAGCATTCTGCCATATGTATTTATTTTATTTTATTTTTACTTAATGTCAAGTTACACAGGAAAAGACAGACAAGTTCGCTCTTACCTGAACATCCATCTTTGAAATGGTATTGTATCCAAAGACGTGCCTCCCTGTCAGTCCATGTAATGGAAAAATAAATATCTATTGATCTCTCCCAGAGAATGCCAAATAAATATCTCAGCCATGTCACATAAACAAATTGGCTGAACTAAGTCCTCTCTCACTTTCCGTAGTTGGCCCCAGAATCCTCTTCTCTCCACCCCCCAACCATATATATTCACTGAAATTAATTACCCAAGAATATTCACCTGACTTGCAGCTCATAAAAGAGATCATGCAATGCCCAGCTGTTCTTCCTTTTGAAGAATCTGCATTGTAACACTACAGGGACAATATAAATTTTGAGACTGGATTTGTGTCTTATTTATTATTGTTATTATCTTGCAAATGCAGTGATTATATTTGGATTCAAAATTTCTTAATTTTAATCCTGGATGTCCCACTTGCTAAGTGTGTAGTTTTTGATAAATCTCATAATTCCTTGAAACCTTCTGTTTACTCTTATGTTATGAAAGTGTTAATGTAACAGGACTCTTAAATTAGCTAATAAATATGAAAATATGTGTAAAGTAAATAGTAAATATTTTATAATTATTTCTGAATAATATATAAAAATGCAAGGGCAATCACATAAATATGAAAGTATGGAAAGTATCCATACTTTCATATTTATCAATGTATTTTCTAAAGTATGGTAGAGATTAACGGAATTTTAAGAATACTGTCTTCATATAAAAAAGAAACTTCACATAATATATGAATGACAATAAGTCACATTTGAGTAGTGATGCCTATTCTTACCTGAGAAAAATAAATAGCATTTTACATTATGTCTGCAATTTTTTACATTTTATAATTTTTTAAAATTTTACAATTTTTACAATGCAATTTTACATTATATCTGCAATTTTTCATAATTTTAAAATATTTATAATTTATAATTTATAATTCTTATAGAATTAAATAAGACTAATCGACTGTCAGAAGACAAAATAACTAAGGATATTTTAAAAACATATATTGAGTTCATTGTTTTTATTTAATTTTTAATTTTTTTTTGAGATCATTGTTTTTAAATCCATGTAGTTTCAAAAATTTCTTCTACTGACTGCTGATTCTACTTTACCTACCAGCTTGTTGATCAAGAGCCATTTTTTTTTTCCCCTTCAAACTTTATCATGCACTGGAATCATCTGGAGGGATTTTTGAGCTACAGATCTGTGGCCTCTACTGGGCATTTCTTTCTTTAAAAAAAAAAAAAAATTTAATAAACATATAATGTATTATTAGCCCCAGGGGTACAGGTCTGTGAATCCCCAGGTTTACACACCTCACAGCACTCACCATAGCACATACCTTCCCCAATGTCCATAACCCAACCACCCTCTCCCTAACCCCCTCCCTCCGGCCCCCCTCAGTTTGTTTTGTGACATTAAGAGTCTCCTTTGGTTTGTCTCCCTCCTGATCCCATCTTGTTTCATTTATTCTTTTTCTACCCCCCCCCACATTGCATCTCCACTTCCTCATATCAGGGAGATCATATGATAGTTGTCTTTCTCTGATTGACTTATTTTGCTAAGCATAATACCCTCTAGTTCCATCCACATCGTCACAAATGGCAAGATTTCATTTCTTTTGATGGCTGCATAGTATTCCATTGTATATATAGACCACGTCTTCTTTATCCATTCATCTGTTGATGGACGTCTAGGTTCTTTCCATAGTTTGGCTATTGTGAACATTGCTGCTATAAACATTTGGGTGCATGTGTCCCTTCAGATCACTATGTTTGTATCTTTAGGGTAAATACCCCCTACTGCGCATTTCTGATTCAATATATCTGTGTTGAATTTTTAACAAGTTCCCGGTGCTATTGCTACTGCTGTTGGTTTGGGAAGTGTACTTTGAGGACCACTGATGTGAAGGCTAACGTATCCACAATGACTGAGCAAAGCACAAAGGAATGACTATTGAATGCTGTGAAAAATCTCAGGCTGAAGCTCAGTATATGTGTATTGTATTCTTAGACATGATGTAGTGTATCTCTCTTATTCCTCTCAACAACACTAATATATATATATATATACATACATACACACACACACATATGTATGTGTATATATATATGTATATGTGTATATATAATTATTTTAAGAATAAGGTTTACTTTAAACATGTATAAATTATACATATAAATAATTATTTTCAAGAAGTACAGTTCACTTTCACTATACACTATTCCTTCTTAAAATCAGAACCATTTATAAGCTGCTGAGATTTCTGGGGGGGGGGGAGCAAATGATGGTTTTGCCTTTGCCCTCCTCTTTTAAAAAATCTTGTTTTCTCTGTTTACACACTGGTTTTATACATCAGTACCTTAGAGCTCAAGAACACTATTATTTTAAGCTTATACTTTTGTGTGTTGTAAGTTGGGATACAGAGGCAGCTACTAAAAGAGAGAGGCCCAAAAGTACAGTGGTTAAATAAATCAGAAGCGTGTGTCTCCCTCACTTTAGAATCTAAATGTAGGCCGGAGGGCTCTTGTTTCTGGGCTAGCCAGCTCTGCACAAAAAATTACTTTCATTTTTGCAACAAGGTTGCAACAAGGTTGCATTTGAATTTGTGGTTCTTGGGACAGAAGAGGAAAAAGTAGAGTCTTAACACCTGACTTGTCTTTAGGTTGAAACTGAACAAGCAATTATACAAATAACTTCTGTTTATATCCTGTTGGCAAAAACTTAGTTACAAAGACACACCTAATTGTAAGAGAGGCTGGGAGTGTGGGAAGGGAAGAGAAGGGAGAGTTCACTCCTAAAAGGAGAAAGGTGAGAATGGATCCTGGGAGGATTAACAGTATGTACTACAGGTGGGAGTATACCAGGGGAAATAAAGATGTTCCAACTTTAGTGGAAATAAAAGGCTTTGAGTAGATTTAATGTATTTTTTAAAGAATTTCTGAAGGAGGCTACTTGCCTACAGAGGATCGCAGAGGGTGATGGGTATTGAGGAGGGCACATGTTGTGATGAGCACTGAGTGTTATACTTAACTAATGAATCATTGAACAGTACATTAAAAACTATTTATGCACTATGCAGTGGCTAGCTGAACACAATTAAAAAAAATGATATCGACACTCCAAAAAAAAAAAAAAAAAGAAATTCTAAAGGGAGCACTTCAAATTTAAATGCAGAATGCTGATCAGCAGCATGAAAATATATGAAACATAAAACATAGTGGTAAAGGCAAATATATAATTAAATTCAGAAGAGTGTAAAAAATAATAATAAATTTAATATTCCAGAGATGAATTAATGGGCCAATTTATTTTTGAGGAAAACAACTTAATTATCAAAAGGACAGAACAAGCTCCTTTTCTTTTCCTGGGTGATCTGTTTTTGTGTATGGGTATGTGTTTAGGAGAGAAAATAAGATAATACTGTTACTGCTACTGTAGTATTTTCCATTTCATTTATGACATAATACAATTCATATATCTAGTAAAAAAGAGAAAACCTTTTATTGTTTCATTTCATTATTGATAATTAGAAATGGACACTACAGCAGACTTTTAAAGACCTCCCCCCACCTTTTCTTATTTATTATGTGTTTCAATCTGGGCTAGGAGACCTAGGTGAAAGCAAGCATTGTTGCTGGTCTAGTTCCTTCATGTAAAACAGTCTAATCACCTTTATTTTTGCTTAAACAAATGTCTTCCTCAAAAGTTATTTTTATTTCCTCTCTCTACTCTGTTTCTTCAGTCTGAGCTTTCATTCTTGTTCTTCTGAAAAGATGAGAAAATTTGAAAGTACAATAAAGAAACCTATTGCCAACATGTTTTGCTGAAGCAATGTAAGGTGTATTTACAAGCACACTGGCCTCTTTTCCACTGAGAAAACAAGGAATTATGTTAATGGAACAAATGCCTAAAATATACAGTCTGTTCTAGAGGACATTTGGTTGTAAGAGTGGTCATGAATATCTGAGTATGTGATTTGTTCTGAGAGAGTCATAGGACGTTTACCTATCAAAATAATAAACACTTGTCTCAACTGAACTTTTATGACTTTGTGCAACTGTGGGACATAAATCAGCTCTTTCCAGGTGTATAAACTTCCTACTGTGAAATCTGACACTTTATATAGTGCTTTAACACCTATAAACTCCAGAGGTAGTGACAGTTTTCTGTACTTACGTACAATATTCCATTGGCAAGTTCTTGTTCCATGTGAAAAGATGAGATGAAAGTTGGAACGCCAAGGCAAGATTCAATTTACATCATACTCTGGGTTCTATGACAGATTGGAAGCAGTGTTGTGATATATATATTATCACATAAAAAGCTGGAAATCTGACTACAGCAACTATAATGGCATTGCCCTGCTCTCCATCACTGGCAAAGTTCTAGCTGAACGCCTTCTGCAGAAACTCAGAAAGCATCATCAACCATTCCCTTTCAAATCATCGTAATAGTTTTAAACCCTAACCCAGCTCAGTGGACATTATCTTTGCAGCTACATTTACTTAGGGAAGTAACGTAAATAAATTGCCAACTCAAGTAGATATGTGTTACCCTTAGAAAACTTAGTTGGCACAAGTTTATTTTTAAATCTAGATATAGGAAAGATGAAGAATGGACAGCCAGTCATTCAGAACAAGAAAAAGTGTTGCTTTTGGTAATGTGGCAAAATATCATGAGCTACACAGAATTAATTATAGCTCACATTCAAGCATATAGCATATCTATAACAATGATCACTTCTAATTAAGTGAAAGGAAAGACTGCATTTATCTAATTAATCAACAAACCTCAAATACACTGTGGGGACAAAGATAAAGCCAAGTTTTTCAGATTAAAGAATGGATTATTATTCATTATGATGACTGAAAAATCTCATGTCTGTTGTAACTGTAAATCAGCTCTTCTAAACCTAAATTTTTTCTTTTAAAATATCTAGCTTTACAGGTGTCTACAAAAACAAGGTAGTTGAGTTGTCTGTTTTAAAGATAATTTAATTTGTAAAATTAAGAATTAAAAATATTGTTCCAACTATGAAAATTATATGGTTTGAAGAGACTTTAAACAACTGTTGTTTCTAATAATATAACATTGCCTGAAGTAACTATTGTCTACATTATAAAGGACTCAACAGGAAAAAATGGTTAAAATGCAAAGCTAAGATAAGTAAGGGAAACATTTAATGGTATTGCATAAGAAAGTCATGGGATTAATAGTTCTATGTAAAAGATGATATGTTTTTTAATATGTAACTCATACCCAATCTAGAATGTATTCCTTGATCAGAAGGCACTGGGGAATACCCTCTTCAAGTTTGTTGCAACATATGAAGGTGGAGATGAAGAAGAAAAAACAGGGACAGGAGGGAAGACAACCAGAGGAGGCAGAGGAAAAGGAGGCAGAGGAGGTAAAAGAGGAGGAGGAGGATAAGAAGAATTAAAGAAAACAGAGGACAAATATTAGAGAAATACCAAAGACCAGAGTCACAGAAATATAAATAAATGAATGAAAGAATGAATAAATAAGTAAATAAATATTGAGAAGCAAGAGGCAATAAATGCCTAGATTTGCTTGATCCCAGGAAGTGAAATCTCTTTAATAATATATATAATAAGAAGTTTGAAACAAATTTGAATTATGGCCTTGGAAAGGCAGTCTCCTCACAGGAAGAATGGTGGTATCAGATCTAGGCATCTATTAAAATATAGCAAACTATTACCTGGTCCAAGTAATACAAGCAAATTCTTAAAATAATTAATATTTTGTGAGCATTTTCCATGTTTTAGTCTTTATGGTGAATGCTTTAAAAGTATCATTTGCTTAGTTCTCATAAAATCATGTGAGGTAGGAAACTGAATAGAAGTAATACTGAATGAGGCAAGGTTCAGTAAAAGTGGACTAGACTTCTTTCAGTGATGATTGAGCTGAAATCTGGTGGTTGAACAGCAGTTATAGAATGAAAATTGTTGAGCAGTTTTTACAGAGGGAACTAATGCAGTATATGCAAAGGTCCTGTGGTCATAGGAAGCATGTTTTCTCCAAGGAACTAAAAGAAAACCATTTGTGTGAAGTAAATTTATCTAAGGAAAGAATGATGCGTGAGCATAGAAGAACATTGTTACAGACTATAGAAACCTTAATAGTCTCTGTCCTTAAAATCTTGTCATGTTATAGGAATGCAACATAAAAAAAATCAAGCTTTATTCTAGTTCATTATTGTGCCCCTTTTCATGCCACAAGAACATAAACCTCACTAAAATAAATCCTTCTTAAGATTTTCTCATAGGTTTATAGATTTACTTAATAACCTTAATGGTTATTTTTCAGTTCCTACCTTATTAAAATATAATTATTTCTGTTTTTAGCTAATTCATGTGAGCTTTTTCTTCCATATTTGGATCTTCACCCTCTAACCTTTGACTCTATCTTTCTTATTTGTGTACATTGCACAGCTGAGTTTTACTCCTCTTTTCTTGTTAATAAACCTTCTGGCCCATGAAATCATTAGCATTAATATGTCTGGAATTTATACTTATTAATAAAATAGCACTTATCCAGACAATAAGGGTTTTTCACCAAGTAAAATTACATTTGGAAAGAACTAATTATTCATTTGTGTTGAACTTGCAAGGTAAGCAATATATTAGAAGATAATTTTAAGTGGAGAACATGGCATGGGGAAAGAGAATGAGAATGGCTATAATCAAACTGTAGGAGAATAAGGGAAATAGAGATTAGAAATGAGTTAGAAAAAATATGGAGCACATTGAAGAAGAAATGTTAAGCAAAAATGATTATATTTGTTGGTATTTGGGTGTGATTAGAAAGACGAGGGACTGAGATATGTCTCTCTGAGAAACACTCAGGTGATGCTCATGCTGCTGGTCAGTGGACCACATTTTGAGTAGGGGAGCAATAGTGCATAATGATGGCATCAAAATGGAATGACATCCACAGCTCTATTGTGCCCTCTGGGTTAAAAGAAGACAGACATGAATAGAATTTTGACCAGTATCACTCTGTCTTTAGGGTCACGGGGCAACAAAGAGATTATAGGAACAAGTGGACTGCAAGCACTATTGCTGACACTCATTCCATCTGCTTACATGAAAGAACCAAGTATGCGATCAAAGCTCAGATGTTATTGAGGTTCTTTTCACAACATCAGTACTTGGTATTATCTTACCCTTCTGAACCAAATGAAAGCACGGGTCAATTCCTTATCTATCCTGTAGGAGACAACCATGCAATCTTTTTTTTTTTTTCCCTTTCAGATTTTATTTATTTATTTGACAGAGATCACAAATAGGCAGAGAGGCAGGTAGAGAGAGAGAGGGGGAAGCAGGCTCCCTGCTGAACAGAGAGCCCGATGCGGGGCTCAGTCCTAGGACCCTGAGATCATGACCTGAGCTGAAGGCAGAAGCTTAACCCACTGAGCCACCCAGGCACCACAACAATCATGCAATCTTATTTATTCTTCAAATCCAACTTAAATTACATCCTTGTGGTCTAGATTGATCTTTTCCCTTCTTACATTTTCTTGCATGTATTATGTGCATCACATATTTAGGTACCAGTTGCTACAATATCTTTTATTATCTTTCCCTTGCTTCCATCATCTCTTCTCCACAGGTTGATTATAAACTTGGTGAGGAACAAGTCATAACCTTCTTTTATTTTACCTCATAACAATGAATACTATGCTTGAGGGACTTCACACTGGATTAGGTAGGAATCAATACCCTCTGATAACTAGAGTAAGAAACTTGAGTGAGAAACTTCTGGGTTTCTTACTCCAATATGTTGGCATAATTTTAAAAAAATATATTTTTAACTGCTTTATGGAACAAAAATGGTTATTGTCTTTCCCATTTGAATATAAAAGCCCATAAACAGGGATATTTAGGAAAAGGATATTTTTATAACAAAGCATGTTTCTACAGTCAAAAAGAGGTTAAACTTATTTCAATTTATGTAATTTGAATTTAATCCATTTCCATCTTTCCAAACTTGATCCAAATACACCTAGTTAATGTTATCTTAAAATAATTGATAAATGTCTTTATTAAACTTTTTAAAGATTTATTTATTTATTTTCGGGAGAGTAAGTGTAAGTCAGGGTAGGTGCAGGGGGAGAGAATCTCCAGCAGACTCCACACTGAGCACAGAGCCTGGGCTCGATCTCATGACCCATGGAATCATGGCCTGAGCTGAAATCACAAGTCAGACACTTAACCCAGTGAGCCACCCAGGAATCCCCTTTGTTAAACTTTTTAAAACTATGCTTTACATAACAATGTTGAATAAGTAAAAATGGATACTGTTAACAGTGAAAGGAAAGTTGGTCATATTCCTTACCAAAGTAATAAATTTTTAAATTTTTATTTCATATTTATTATGTCTCAATACTTCATTTCATAAACTCATTCTTTAAATATTTTATTAATAATATGAATAATTTGTCAAAATTGATGATCTAAAGTGTCTGTCATCTACAGATAGGTATGTTTACAAGTGTTAGGTTTTCCCTTTAAATTGCTGTAAAGGTTTAAAACAAAGGTAAAACCAGTTATTGGTCAACTTGTTCAAGAATTGTCAATTATGCATTACTATAATAAAAAAATTAAAGCAATCATATTCAGTATTCTATTTCTTATATGCACACAACTCCTGAAGGAATACTGAAAATAGCCAACATTATCACTGCGTTTAGGGAAAAAAGATACTATTCAGCTTCATTGTTCACTTCCTAATAGCTCACACAGTAAAGCACTTGCATACATGCTGAACAGCAAAGTGTAATAGTTCCTGGTTTACATCTCAGGCAGGTTAATAGGTCTTCAGACCTCATTTAGCACCACATTTTCAGACCATCATAAGTTTTAAACTTACTTCCATGCTGACAGTTTAATGTGCAAATAAGCAAGGAGTTAACTCACTTTTAACTTCTAAACCCTAGGACCTCTCTCTTAGAGCTATAAAATTGACATTTCAGCATGAATATTTTTTTCATGATGTTTCTTTCAAACGTGCACGTGTTACAATGTCTAAAACAGCTGTCCATGTTTACATTAAAAGTCTTTCAAAATATATATTTTTTCCTGTAGGATGCCATTTATTCAGAAAGGAAAATAAGCAAATCAACTGCTTTCTTCCCATCCTTCCTTCCGTCTCTTTCTCTTTCCTTCCTCCTTTTCTTCTCTCTTTTGTTCTGATTTCTTTTTCTTTCCCTTTTCCTTTTTTCCTACTTTTTTTCTCCTCTAAGGTACTTCAAAGTAACTTTAGTGATTATTCAAGTAGAGTGAGGAATGCCAGCAGATTAAATCTGCACTCTGGCTTTAATTCTTGTCAGGGTTTCACATGCATATATCAGAAGTGAAATGTTCCACCATATATCATGCTTAACCAGCTAGAGGTCAAAGAACTAAATCACTGTATTCATGAAAGTAAAATGTTGTGTTTTCCAATTGCCTTCACTTTGGGAGGCTCTCACTTCCAATTACCAAAGTGACCTTCAAATTTGATATTGACCGCTTTACAGTAAAATTTATTACAATTGTGACATTATAATACAAAATAAAAAATGACACGGGTAAAATAGCTTTGAACATGGTAGTAACTTTTTTTTAGACTCTAGTAATTTTATAACTCATTTTTCTGCTTGGCTTTCTTTTTCCTAATTCTTTATATTGTTTTTGCCAATATACTGTCTACATACCGTTTATAAGATTATATCACTGTTAAAATGTGTAAACTTTTTAGATTCTTAAATCATGAATGTCTAAGGATTCACATGTTTTGTAAAAAGGATGTGCTATATAATGCATTAATATTTCACATTTTATTAATGTGGAAGGGAAGACTTGTAAATTCCAGTTTAAACAATAAAATATTACATCAATGTTTCACAACACTAATTTCAAACTTTCTTATAATGTAATTCCAAGATATCAGTAAGAAGTAAAACTAATAATTATCATATGCCTACCATCTGCTAGAAAGATGAAAATAAATATTAATTGACTTTGTCCTGTAGAACCGAACTTATGTTCTTCCCAAGTGCTTTAATGTTTATTCCTCAAAATAACCCAGGTTTTGTTAAAAAGAAACACATTCCAAAGAAATCAGGTAACTGTGTCAAAATCACATAGCTGGGAAGGGGCAGAATTTGAAAGTAGGACATGACTATCAGTCTTTAAAAATAGTTCCACTGACTTGTTCTTATGACGGGTACAGTGCTTAAAATCAACCAACTCTACCACTTCTATTTGTGGATGAGAATGATGAGGCCCACAGATGTGTCAAGATTTGACAAAGCTAAAAAAACAAAAACAACAACAACAAAAAACTCAAAAACTATTACCAAAAAACCAAAAACCAAAACCAAAGCAAAAAAAACTCAAACTCTCTCCTTTGGTGATCTTTTCACTACTCTAGTCTTTTTTCCCATATCACATTTACTATGAGCTCATCATTTACTTAATGAAAACAAGGGTTCATGTAAAGGCCAGGGCACTTCTCAAGACCCCATGCCAGAACCCAAGGAAGTCATTTTGCATAGACAGCTCTCATTGCTATGCTGAGAAACATTTTATAATCTCTATATTATTTTTCTGTGAATGCTTTTGCTATGTAAATTATAGTTATCATATTATTAGGCCTGAGGATATGTGGATAAAAGGGAAAAACTGAACTAATAAAGTAGCAAAGGGAAAAAAACTGCTTATTTTTGTATGCATTTTTAGAATTATCTTTTAGCAGAATTACTGTAGTTCTGGTTTCAGAAAGTGAGTAGAAAATATGTGCTCATTGTAAAAAAGAAAAAAAAGAAAAAAGAAAAAATCAAACCAAACCAAACATAGAGTAAATTTTGAAGTTCCTCTTTACCTTTTAACCCAGTTATAGTCCCTTGGTTAGCCGCTGTTTACAATTTTGTATCCTTACAAAACTATTACTTTGTATTTAGGCCAATATAGATATTAGGAAAATTTATTGATAAAAATAGTACATTAACTCAATGAAAGCTTAAAAAAAAAAAAGAATAGCAAGAAAAGAAGTTTCCAGGAGATGAACAGAAATTCAAAATGAGATGGTAGACTTAAATCCAAATATAACGGTAATTAGATTAAATGTGAACAACCTAAATGTCTTGTTATTAAAGAAAAGGATTTTCAGACTCTGTTAAAAACCAAATCCAATTATATGATGTTTAAAAGAGGCATATTACACACTCTCTCTCTCTAACTAATAAAAAATAAAATCTTAAAAAAAATTTAAAAGAGGCATATTAAACACAAAGGTCACAGAAAATTTAAACATTACAATATGGAAAACAAAGTTAAAAGATGGATAGAGACTCTATCCTTTTGTAGATATTTTGAAGACAATTTAGAATTTAAGGCAAAAAACAAAAGAACAAGAACAACAACAAAAAAACCCCAACAACCAAGAATCAAAAATTTAGCAAGTCCTCTTGTAAGTAAATACCCAACAGAAATGTGTGTATATATATATGTATATACACACATTTATATATGTATATGCCTATATATATATAGGCACCAAAAGCCATGTTTTACAATGTCCATAGTAGCATTATTCCTGATAGCCAAAAACTGGGAACAATTTAAATGTCCATCAAAAGAACAGATGAGTAAACCTCACAAATATAATGATAAGCAAAAGAAGCCAGATTTTTAAAAAATCCATGTATATAAAGTTTAAAAAATCAAAATTGTAAAACCAATTTATTACATGATGGTGCTTACCTTTCAAAAGAGGGTGTAATAGTAACAGTTTGGGCAACTGAGGGCAGCTTCTGTATTGTGGTAATCCTCTATTACCAGAACTGGGTAGTTAGGTTGTATTCACTTTATGGTAACTCATCAAGCTGTAAATGTAATTTATATTATACTTCAGTTTTTATTAAAGCAATTACCAAAAAAGAGAAAAAAGTAAAGGGAAAAGAGGAACATATTATAATTATGAAATGTTTAACTTTACAGAAAGATAAAAGAAATTTAAATTTGCATGTATCTTGGGGCACCTGGGTGGCTCAGTCAGTTAAGCATCTGCCTTGGGCTCAGGTCATGCTCCCAGGGTCCTGGGATTGAGCCCCACGTTAGGCTCCCTGTTCCCTGCTTAGGGAGCCTGCTTCTCCCTCTCCCTCTGTACTACTCTCTCTCTCTCTCTCTCTTTCTCTCTCTCATTCTCTCTGAAATAAATAAATAAAATATTTAAAAAATAATTAAATTAAAAAATAAATTTGCATGCATCTAGTAACAGTTATTAAAAAAAACCTTAAGGAAATATGAGACAGATATCCACAATCAAGTGGTAGTCTTCTCAATAATAGGGAAAAAAAACTCATAATAGTATGGGGGGAAAAAAAAGAACTTTAGGAAAGAGATAAAAGGTTTGATTAGCTTGACTGAGACAAGATCTAAGGAACATATTCAGAATTATATACTTTTTTCTAAGCACACACAAAACACACTTATAAAAAATAATCATATGCTAGAATATTAAAATAAGTTTCAACAAATTTCAAAGGATCACACTTTTGTGAAAGTGTACACAAAATGTTTATGAATCACAATGCAATTAAGTTAAAAATATGTAAAAATATAATTATGAACATCACTATATGTTTGAAGATTTGAAGAAAAACATATTACAATTATTTTAAAATATTAAATAATTTTAAAATATTTTAAAAATATTTTTATTTTTATTTTATTAAATTTTATTATAATTTTATTTTATTAAAAATGCTACATAGCTTGTGAGTTGCAACTAAAACTGTATTTAGGGAGATAGCTATGCCTTTAAAATTAATACTAGAAGAGAATGAGGTGGAAAAGTAACAAGCAAGTTGATCACCTTAAAAAGCTTGAAAGAAGCTTAAATAAGTTAAAATAAATGAACATGTAGAAGGCCAGAAATAAGAATCTAACTGTGGGGGTGCCTGGGTGGCTCAGTGGGTTAAAGCCTCTGCTTTTGGCTCAGGTCATGATCCCAGGGTCCTGGAATCGAGCCCCTCATCAGGCTCTAGGCCCAGCGGGGAGCCTGCTTCCTCCTCTCTCTCTGCCTGCTTCTCTGTCTACTTGTGATCTCTGTCTGTCAAATGAATAAATAAAATCTTTAAAAAAAAAAAAAGAACCTAACTGTGGAAATTAGTAAAATCAAAAAATAAATCAAGTAGGATAAATAAAAAACAAAAATTACTGCTTTAAAGAATGTCACTTTGTTATAATCCTGGCAAATTTAAGAAGAAAAAAATAAATATCAGGAGTGAAAAAGTGATTGTAATTATAATTGATTTAGGCATTAAACATCAAATTAAATTAAAAAAGTCCTTGCTCAGATTCATTTCAAAATTATGATACTTAAGAGAATGGGGTGTTAGTGCAGGGATTAAAAATAAACCAATTCATCCTCAAAAAGTTGAAAATAGAGATACCCTACAAGCCAGCAATTGCACTACTGGGTATTTACCCTAAAGATACAAGCATAGTGATCCAAAGGGGCATGTGCATCCAAATGTTTATAGCAGCAATGTCCACAATAGCCAAACTATGGAAGAACCTAAATGTCCATCAACAGACGAATGGATAAAGAAGATGTGGTGTATATATACAATGGAATACTATGCAGCCATCAAAAGAAATGAAGTCTTGCCATTCGCGACAATTTTGATGGAACTAGAGGGTATTATGCTTAGCAAAATAAGTCAATCAGAGAAAGACAACTATCATATGATTTTCCTGATATGAGGAAGTGGAGATGCAATGTGGGGGGGTAGAAAAAGAATAAATGAAACAAGATGGGATCAGGAGGAGACAAACCATAAGAGACTCTTAATGTCACAAAACAAACTGAGGGTTGCTGGGGGGAGGGGGTTAGGGAGAGGGTGGTGGGGTTATGAACATTGGGGAAGGTATGTGCTATGGTGAGTGCTGTGAAGTGCATAAACCTGGAGATTCACAGACCTGTACCCCTGGGGCTAATAATACATTATATGTTAATAAAAAAATAAAAAAATTAAAAAATTAACCAATTCAGTTTTCTTTAAGAGAAGAAAGAAATAGTCCCACACATTTGTCATTGTATGACTTATGACAGAGACTGTGAAGTGGTGCAGAAAAGATAGATTTTTCTATTAATTATGCCAGTATAGTAGAACAATATTCAGTTATTAAAGATAATGAAAACAGTCTTTTCTCCTAATATGAAAATCCTCTGGGATATTATTAGATTAAAAAATACAAAGTGCAGAACAGAAGGTATAAGATGCTACCTTTTATGTAAAAGTAGCTAGGGAAAGGAATCTGTATTTATATTTGTTTCTGTATGTATTAAAATTATATAGGAAAGAAATTAACATCCACGATTAGTACTGGGGTAGAAGGTAAAGGTAGATAGTTCAAAAATTAAATATATTAGAAGTTGAAAGTTGGTACTGGCATAAGAGGACATCCATACGGGGGAAAAAAGTGAAACTTTATTTAAATCTCAAAACTCAATTCTAAAGAGTTTACAGACCTAAATGTGAAAAGCAAAATACTAAAGGTTTTAGAAAGTGCCTGGATATTTTAATCCCTTTGGCTTAAAGAAAAATTTCCTAAATAAAAATAAAAAGATTGATCATAAAATAAGGTGTTGGTAAATTAAAATTCAAAATTAATAAATTCTATTCATCCAAAGGTACTATATTAAGGAATGAAAAAATAAACTGTAGAGCAAGTGACAATATCTGTATTATATACTAGGAGCAAAAAATTAATATACTGGGTGTAAAAATAATACTTAACATTTTGTAATTAAAACGGCTAATTAAAAATTGAGGCAATACATACAAGCAAAAAATACACCTAAGAACCAATAAACACATGTAAAGGTGTTCAGCTTGACATGTAATAAGATACACAATAAAATCTCATCAAAATAACAGGTACAATAAATTGGGAAAAAATTAACGGTTGATAATATCAAATGTTGACAATGATGAAAGGAAACAGAAATGATCGTGAATAAAATGTAGAATCCACTTTTCAAAGGGTTGGACATCTTCTATTAAATTTGAAAGTTCACAAATTCTATAACCATCCCTCTCCATCTTAAATGTATAATTGAAAGGAAACATGAAAGTGTACCCTAAAAGATAGCTTTATATCAACAGAGAAAGCCATACTATGGCATTCAGAAAAACTACATATATCTACATATATATATATATATATATTTTAAGGCTCATTTATTTATTTATTTGACAGAGAGAGAGATTGCAAATGGGCAGAGAGGCAGCAGAAAGAGAGGGGAAGCAGGCTCCCTGCTGGCTCGATGTGGGGTTTGATCCCAGGACCCTGAGATCATGACCTGAGCCTAAGGCAGAGTCTTAACCCACTGAGCCACCCAGGTGCCCCTCTACATATATTTAAATAGTGAGTGCTCTAAAATATATTTTTAAGTAAAAGTAAAAATTGGGTTTTAGTAGGAATGTATTGAATGATACTAACATGAAACCCTCTAATAGTTCTTTGTATTTTGTATGTGTGTGTATGGATGCATATCAATACTCTGATATATCTGTTAATGTGTACAAGCTCAAGTGCATCTATGGTTATCATCAGGAGGAAACAGGGATGAACTCTGATAGGGCATGATATTTCAAAGGCTTAACTTAATATTACTTACATTTTTACAAATTTTAGGAAGAACGGTTTCTTAATGTGTGCATTTAAAAAGTAAGTTCAAGTAAAAGTGAATAAAAAAAGGAAACAATTCCAAAATATGATTTTAGCTGCCTAATATTTGACACCATATTCAAGATTTGATTGGGACACTTAAACTTGGTATTATAGCTCTCATTTAAAAACTAGAACTAGGGGTGTCTGGGTGGCCTACTTGTTTAAGCAACAGGTCATGATCTGGAGTTGCAGGATTGAGTCCCGAGTTGGGCTCCCTGCTCAGTGGGGAATATGCTTCTCCCTCTGACCCTCTACCTTCTCATGCTCTCTCTCCTATCTCTCTCTCTGAAATAAATACATAAAATCTTAAAAAAATAGAAAAAATAAAAACTGAAACTAAATCCCAAATTAGATTGTAACAAAAGAAGAGTTAAATGTAAAAAGTTGTGAATTGCTCATTCCACTAAATTGGACTATTTTAACCATTGAAACTGCACTTTTAAAGGAATTTTTCAGGAATAATGAAGAGTATCTATTCAAAGATGAGTCTGAAATTTTTGATAAATTTTGTCAACTAGTTCTAAATTCTAATTGAAATGTTTAAAGGAAAATTATTTTTTAATACTAGCCTGGTACATGATAAGTAGAATGAGAAAAATAGTGACAAAATGTAAAAAGAGATTGAACGAAATTTTGAGAACATCAAACAAAAACAAAGATCAATTGAAGTATTAACTTCAAATAAATATTTGAAGTGTATTACACAGAAATCACTGGCTCTTTCAAAAGACTACTTCTATCACCTATTTAGAATCTGCCTTATGTTTAAAAGTAGAGTTGCATTAAATGTCATTGTATCATAGCCTCTCTTAAGTTGTTTTGTCCTAAGAAAGATAAAATAAAACAAAATACCATTACAATGAGGGTGCCCTTAATCAAAGAACAAGTGCCTAAGAGAAAATTATGAACTTTGCGTAACTATTCACTGGATTTGAAGGAATGTGATCCTTTTATTTTCATTAGTGTTTCTGATTTCTTGTTCTATTTTTGAGGAACCGTGGTGAGATTTCCTTTAATCGAGCAGTTCATATTCCTTGTCTACCTGTATGCTGTTAGGATTTTTGTTGGTGGTGGTGATGGTGATGGTTTGGTTCTTAGAAACAAACAGGGGCACCTGGGTGTCTCAGTGGGTTAAAGCTTCTGCCTTTGGCTGGGTCATAGTCTCGGGGTCCTGGGATTGAGACCCAAATGGGGCTCTCTGTTCAGCAGGGAGTCTGTTCCCCCTGCCCCGCCTGCCTCTGCCTACTTGTGATCTCTGTCTGTCAAATAAAGGCAAGGGAAGCAAGGGGAAAAAATGAAATATTGGGACTTCATCAAGATCAAAAGCTTTTGCACAGCAAAGGAAACAGTCAACAAAACCAAAAGACAACTGACAGAATGGGAGAAGATATTTGCAAACGACATATCAGATAAAGGGCTAGTATCCAAAATCTATAAAGAGCTTAGCAAACTCAACACCCAAAGAACAAACAATCCAATCAAGAAATGGGCAGAGGACATGAACAGACATTTCTGCAAAGAAGACATCCAGATGGCCAACAGACACATGAAAAAGTGCTCCACATCACTGGGCATCAGGGAAATACAAATCAAAACCACAATGAGATACCACCTCACACCAGTCAGAATGGCTAAAATGAACAAGTCAGGAAATCACAGATGCTGGCGAGGATGTGGAGAAAGGGGAACCCTCCTACACTGTTGGTGGGAATGCAAGCTGGTGCAACCACTCTGGAAAACAGCATGGAGGTTCCTCAAAAAATTGAAAATAGAGCTACCTTATGACCCAGCAATTGCACTACTGGGTATTTACCCTAAAGATACAAACGTAGTGATCCAAAGGGGCATGTGTACCCGAATGTTTATAGCAGCAATGTCCACAATAGCCAAGTTATGGAAAGAACCTAGATGTCCATCAACAGATGAATGGATAAAGAAGAGGTGGTATATATATACAATGGAATACTATGCAGCCATCAAAAGAAATGAAATCTTACCATTTGCGATGACATGGATGGAACTAGAGGGTATTATGCTTAGCGAAATAAGTCAACTGGAGAAAGACAACTATCATATGATCTCCCTGATATGAGGAAGTGGAGATGCAACGGGGGTGGGGGTTAAGGTGGTAGGAAAAGTAAAAATGAAAGAAGATGGGATCGGGAGGGAGACAAACCAAAAGAGACTCTTAATGTCATGAAACAAACTGAGGGGGGTGGAGGGGATGGGGGTTGGGAGAGGGTGGTGGGGTTACATTATATGTTTAAATAAAAATAAAATAAATAAATAAATAAATAAAATCTTAAAACAAACAAACAAACAAACAAAAACCCAAACCTCAAAAGTGGCACCAGGAGAAAGAGAGACTTGAAGGGAGGGAGGAGAAATAGAGACTTGAAGGGAAACATTCATTACGTAACAAGCAAAACACATTTTAAAAAAATTTTGTTCTCTCAGCTCTACTTCTGCCCTTAGGTCCTCAATTTTTCTGGTTTGTTTGTTTATTTATTATTAAGGATC
The DNA here is from genome assembly GCA_003697995.1 of Taxidea taxus jeffersonii. Taxonomy (NCBI): domain Eukaryota; kingdom Metazoa; phylum Chordata; class Mammalia; order Carnivora; family Mustelidae; genus Taxidea; species Taxidea taxus. Next base: position 57,405 of record RCUC01167933.1, read on the forward strand.
TTATTTATTTATTTATTTATTTATTTAACAGGGAGATACACAGGAAGAGAAGGAACACAAAGCAGGGGGAGGAGCAGAGGTAGAAGCAGACCTCCTACTGAGCAGGGAGCCTGATGCAGGGGTGGCAGGGCCTGATGCAGGCAGGGCCTGATGCAGGGCTCAATGCAGGGCTCCATCCCAGAGACCCTGGGATTATGACCTGAGCCAAAGAGAGACGTTTAACAACCACCCAGGTGCCCCAATTCCTCTGGTTTAATATGTTGCTTACATTAAGTCTTCATAAGTGAAAGCTTGTGTTCTTATAGTAAGGACATTTATAGTAATGTGCTCAAAGTTTATTTAATATTGGATAGTGGAAACTAAAGTCTCTGTGTCTTTCTTTCTTCTTAGAATAATAATAAATATATTTCTGCTTTGATTATTTAGCAGATAAACTGAAAAATGTACACACATATAAAAACATAAACTAAGATCAGGAGTTGATAGACTTGTTTAATTAAATCTTGGGAAAAATTGATTAAAATTTATCTTCTTCAAGCAAACTTAGTAGAAGCCTACATTTTTCTGAAGAAATAGAGGGAAATGTTAAGAGTAACACAAATATATCTTTTGAAGGTTAAAAATTATATTTATTAAAAAATTATATTTGTTGTGGAAAATTGTGTACCCCAAATGTAAAGTTAGGATAAACTATTCAGTGCAAAAAACAAATTTGGAATTAGGATAAATTGAGAATTAAACACTATTTCATTTTATTTTATTTTTTATTTTTTAAAAGATTTTATTTATTTATTTCACAGAGAGAGAGATCACAAGTAGGGAGAGAGACAGGCAGAGAGAGAGGAAGAAGCAGGCTCCCCGCTGAGCAGAGATCCTGATGCGGGCTCCATCCCAGGACCCTGGGACCATGACCTGAGCTGAAGGCAAAGGCCTTAACCCACTGAGCCACCCAGGCACCTCAACACTATTCTCAAGTGAATTTTTAATCCAAAATTTTCATGTCAATTTAAAACAAAGAAAAAGTATAAGAATATTACTTGTTTCATGTTATGCAGACCCCAGGAAACCTTAATTATATTTTGATTTCACCTTTCAACCAGCTGCTTTGGGAAAATATGTCCACATATCTTGGTCAACTCTTTTGGCAGACCTGACTTAGTTAATTGATTCAATAAAACATGTAACAATTTGTTAGCTTATTTTTTAAAACAAGATGATTTAGTTCATACTACTGATAAAATTCACCAATGTTTATAATAATCATTTATTGAAACAAATCTATCATCTAATAAATGAAGGTAGTAGAAAGCATAATCCTTGAAGCCAGATAGACCTAAGTCAGATAGATTTAAGTTTATTTTCTACCATTGATTGGTTGTTTGATCCTAGAAAATTGATTCAATCTTATTCAATGTCTTGTTGTCTGTAAAAGGGAAATTGAAATGTACATTGTAGTTGCTCTGAGAATTGAATGAGATAACATGTAGTGATAAATCTATGGTCTATGGGGGGAATTTCTAGTAATTCTCCCTCATTTTCCCCCTTAATTTTAAATACATATTTGTTATGTATTTAATGTCATACATTTTCACAGTTCAAAATTCAAAAGGACAAAAAGTAAAGGCAAGGTGTTTCTTCTTGTCCTTCTTGGTAGAAACTGATGTGACTAGTTTCTCATGTAAGCTCTAGAGACTTTTTAGGCAGATACAAGTACATTTAACATTCTTTTTTTTTTTTTCTTTCTGTTCACAAAATAGTGGTAAACCATATACATAGTTCTGAACTTTATTTTTACCTTTATGGGTATATTGAAAACAGTTTCATGATTAATAACTAAAGAATATCTACATCTGTATTTATGATAGCTAAGAAAGGAATGATGTTTCTTTTGGGGGGAGGATTTAAGAGCCTTTATTATTTCTAAGAATAAAAACATCCATGTAGCTAATTATGTAAGAACTACTAAATATGACCCTTAAAGTTTTAATTGTTGGAGAAATTTTCAAGTATAAATTTCATAGTAAAGAGGAAAAATAAAAAGAATGGACATAAAAAATAAAGAGAATAAGAAATAAGAAAAAAAAAATCAGGAGAATGGAGACATTACCACAATAAACCATACCACTTGGCAATTTTACCCTGTGTAATTTCTATTTTCTTGAAGTCACCAGAAAGCAGTACTGTTAGGATATGGTATTACTTGACTGTATTGTAACAGTGTGCTTAAGAAGTTGAACATGTATCTCAGAGGTACATCTCCACACTGTGCAGTTGGAGCTCATGCTGGATTTTACATTAAGGTCAATTTTAGTCATTCAACTATTGAAAAGAAATGCACCTTTTTCCCCCACTGAGAAAGGGACAAAATTTAGTTCTACCAAGAAGAACTGCTTTGTAATATCTCTGTTCCACCTCAGACTTAGTTTTAGAGGCAGAGAACTGGGCTTAGTATTTACTGTTAACCTGTATCCTGGGGGTGGGGAGGGAGTCTGTGGGCCCCTTTCTGCCTGGAGGGCATGTGGGAGCTCCTTGATTGTGTCAGTTTATTATTTATTTGTTTATTTATTAACTGACATATAATGTATTATTTGTTTCAGGGGCACAGGTCTGTGAATCATCAGTCTTACACAATTCACAGCACTCACCATAGCACATACCCTCCTATGCGCAGGTATTTACAGAGCTTCTGCTTAGTGAGGCTGCATTTGGTGATAGTGAAGATCAGATAGAGTTCGAATCTCAGCTCTGCCACTTACCTGGAGGAAATCTCAGTGTGCTCATCTGTACTTAAAAGGGGTTCAAGACAGTGCCTTCTTCATGAATTGTCACCAGGATTAAATAAGATAATGCAAGTCAAAGTCCTGCCTGGCACACAGTACGTGTTCAATAAGTGGTGGCTGCTATAACAAGTATTAATAATTTTTGGATGTGCCAAAGGATGAAGATTGCTAATGGTTGCAACATACATATCCTGTGGAAACTGGCCTCAGCTATTTTGAAACAGCTGCACAAACTACTCTCTCTTACAGATTGGTAAATGTTGGCCATTGTACCAAATCCTTAAGCATATTTTAATCAGTATTTTAGGAAAACTTTCCTGAATAACTCCAAAATTTTTCCTTTTAAGCATTCTAAACTATCACTCAAGGTCCTAAAAGCAAAAGAACCTATTCCTGTACTTTACCCTTTTATTAAAGTGAATTTAAAATTACAATGGTATTTAAGAAGTAACTGAACCTGTGGAAGGTATTCTGTAGGAGACTCTCTAATTCAAGATAGATAAGTATTTGATCATGTAGAAGTTGTCCTTCAAGTGAATTTTAAAATTTTATTTTTTCTTGAACCCTGACTTTGCTTAGATTAAAATAAGTTTAGCATAGACAGAATGATTTCATATCCTGATAGATTATAAAGTGATACTTACATTTTAGCTTTAAATTTTAAAAGGATTTAACAACATTCTACTCAATGTTTGAGAAAAATTCATGATTCATAATTATCTTTATAAATTTATTGAAGATTGTTCTGTGTAATATCCAAATTAAATATTATAGTAATTTGAAATAGTTTTCCTTTTGAAAACAGATTTTGCTTACCATATATAGCCATAAAATCACCACACAGAATTTGAAGTTCAGTAATGTAAACCACCCCTTTCTAGTTCAGATTGGTATTTTTTTTACATAAGGGGAAATTATTTGGGGATAATCATGAATTGTGTTTTTATATTCCAACCTTACTGAAATATTATTATTAAACTCCATAAAGGTATGTTAATACTATTTAACAGACAAAAATGCACCTTTTATAACAATTTGTATTTTAGGATCCTAAAACAAGACACAGAAAACACATGAGAGTATCATTTCAAGGATGGCTGATACATTCATTCCCTGGAGACTGAGGCTATCCTGTGAACATAAGACATAGAAGAAAGTTTTGAAGATAAACCTATCCAAACCGGAAAAACTCTCTAGAGATTTTGAATATTATGTCCAGACTACTTCACCTTAAAATAAACTACTTGTTACTAGGAGAATACCTGGTTTCAAAGGAAAAAAGAAAGAACTGTATGTGAGTGCTTAAAAAAAAAAAAAAAAAAGCCACCCTGGTGTCTCAGTCAGTTGAATAGCTGACTCTTGGTTTTAACTCAGTCATGATCTCATGGTTGTGAGATTGAGCCCTTGGTGGGGCTCTGTGACAAGTGCAGATTCTGCTTGTCCCTCTCTCTCTGCTCCTCCCCCTGCTTGCATGCTCTCTTAAATAAATAAATAAATAAACAAACAAACAAACAAATAAATAAATAAAATATTTTAAAAGAAAAGAAAAGAAAAAGGTTCTAAACATCTTTTCACTGGAGCTTAAGTTTGGTAAAGAAAAGCCAAAGATAATTTATTAGATGCAGAGTTAAGCCATCATATTAGATTGATTTGTGAATTGTTTTAGGAGTTTCATTTGAATGGCTTCAGTTTCCTCTTTATCCTCAAACTACTTGGGCTTGGTAATATAGCAGCCTGTTTACTACTCAATTTTGGATTTAGGCTCCCTGGGTTCAAAACCGTGCTCTGCTGCCTTTTTTTTTTTTTTTTTTTTTTTAATTGACAAAGAGAGAGGGAAGGAGAGGGAGAGAACAAGCACAAGCAGGGAGAATGACAGGCGGGGAAGAAGCAGGCTTCCTGTTCAGCAAGGAGCCCAATGTGGGGCTAGATTCCAGGACTTGGGATCATGACCTGAGCCAAAGGCAGCCACTTAACCAACTGAGCCACCCAGGTGTCCTTTGCTCTGCTACTTCTTGTGTAACTTTGAGAGTTATTTAAATATCCTTAAGTCTCTGTTTCCTCCTGTCCAAAGATTATGATGATAATAGTATTTAACACAATAGTATCATGGTGATGATTAAATGAACCAAAATTCACAAAGCACTGTTGGGGGAGACAACATTTTACCTCTACTCTCTTAGGGCTTTTTGATGGGACCTGGGAACTAAACTGACATAGGACAGTTTAACAGGAGAAAAGCATGCATATTTACATGTTTTATGTCACATAGGGCTCCTCTTAGGGAAACAGAGACCCAAAGAAGTGGCAAAACGTAAATACTTTTATATGGGATTGAACAAAGAGAGGTAATTGTGGAAAAGTAACTAAAATATACAGGGGGGCTAAATAAAAATACAAATTATTTTAACAAGGTCTCTTTATAGAGAATTCTCTTGGCTTTGACTTGCCACTCAAAAATGTTTATTTTCTTCTGGTGTAGAAAAGACATCTTGCACATGGAAGTTTTTAACCCCCTATTTTCAGGAAGAAAATGGAAGATTAGAGTGTCCTTCTTGCATCTGCTATGTGATTAAGTGCCTTTAGTTCAAAGTGATCTTCATGCTAAACTGGCATAATTTGGGGTGGCATGTTCTTCCACCTTCCAGCACTTAGAACAGCATGTATCCTATAATTCATGCTCTAGGAAGATTATTTACTATTTATTTGGAATATGTTAAGAAAACTTTTGTTTTTATTTTCAATTCTGCTATAAAATTGAGAAAATAAAATAAGACTTCACACTGGAAAACTCTTGCAAGGAAGGTCCTAGGTCCCATTCTTTTGGGAGACTTCAATAATAGTAACAATAAGGACAACAACAAATATAAGAACAACAACCAAAGATAATACAATTTTTAACTGCTAGATATTATGCAAAATGTTATGCAATACTTTGTTCTTCTTTAAACTTTTCATCTACATTAACAGATAGTTTTCTTATTTTATGTAGTAAAAAAGAAAACTTAATTGTGTTTACTAACTTCCAAGAGTAACATAGTTAAGAGGCAGCACAGCCAATACTGGATTCCCAGATTACTGTTCCCAAAGTTCATACTTAACAGCTAAGGTAGGGTTTCCCAAACAGCAATCTTTATCAAACTTTTTGCCATTTTGTTGCATAAGAAAAATAAAATGATGTTATCGAAAATAAAATATAAATCCAGGGATTGGTTACTTATATGAGAGAAGAGCTGAGATGGTAAAAAGGAGGCCAAGAGTCTATCCAGAAATTAGTAACGCAGAAAGCCAATGTGAAGGAGCAAGTGAGGAGGCCATGTTACCAGATTCAAGAAACAGTGGAAATATGATATAAAGAAACCTATAATTGAGCCAAGTTTAACCTGTGAGAGCCAGAAGGGGCACACAGCCAACATCAAAGATACAATCTGAGGTGGAGAAAATGGAAATAAATTCTCTGTCATATCCTTCCCTTACTCTCTTCAATTTCCCATCGAGGTCTCTCATTAATCAAAACTATCCAGAATCACATTTGACATGGGAACCTGGGACCCAGAGGTGTAGAGGTTCAGCCCACTGTGACACAAAGAAGAACATGTACATTATGGCAATCAGGCCTAGATCAATATATTCCTTTAGGTATAGTTCACCTAATATATTTTCTTCCAGTTGGAAGAAAATACTTAAATAAAGATTTGTAGTAAGGAAACATCCTATCATTACCTGAATAGGAATTAGAATCATAGTCATAAATAGAAAATATTCATAAACTTAAAAAAATATATGTAACAACTAATTTTAACTTAGAAGTCAGAGAGATCCAGTTTCTAATCTATTCTCTGTCACTAGTTGTTTGATCCTAGAAAATTAATTCAGCTGTTTCCATTCTTTTGTTACCTATTAAAAGGGAAACTAAAAGCTATGTAAGGCCTACAAGCATTGAGGCATTAATAGCATCAAATTGAAATTTGTTCCCTTATATAACAAAAAAAGAGAGAGAGAGAGATTAACTTTCCCAATATGTGTCATTATTTACAGCTGTGTATAAGTAACCCCAAATTATCCTGTGAATCATGGCTCAGAAATACTTACCAGGTAATTCTGCCTATATCTAAATATATAAATGTAAATATGTTACCACTTTCAGATTTGTTAGTTTAATATTTACTGATGTTATGTAATAATATAGATTGAGCTTCTCCTGGTATTTATAAGCATATGCAATGTATATATAGGTTTATATAATGTGTTGTTCTGAATTATTGCAGAAAAGAAACATTAAGATTCTGTAAATAACACTTTCAAATTTACAGGCAAAATGTTATTATGGCATACTTAATCTTTTTAGTGGTCTTCTAGAAATTAGATACTAGGGGCGCTTGGGGGCTCAGTGGGTTAAGCCTCTGCCTTCGGCTCAGGTCATGATCCCAGGGTCCTGGGATCAAGCCCCGCATCGGGCTCTCTGCTCAGCAGGGAGCGTGCTTCCTCCTCTCTCTCTCTTTGCCTGCCTCTCTGCCTACTTGTGATCTCTGTCTGTCAAATAAATAAATAAAATCTTTAAAGGAAAAAAAAGAAATTAGATACTAAACATACTCAAAGATTTTAAGAAAATGAGATTAATAAGGAGTTTAGGCAGCAAATAAAATTTAAAAATAGAAAGCCAATGGCATACAAGAGTAGAAGTTAAAATTTTAATTTAATATATAACTCTAATCTTGATGTTTTATTTAGCTTCTAAAGCCTTAGTTTATTAATATTTTAGAACTATAAAACAGAGAGCCTTTCTTTTAATTGGTTGGGAGGTTGGTATCTCCAGGGAACAACATCATTTTACAAAATAATTTTATATAATTATCTGAGTTGAGGGGTCCAGCTGCCTCAGAGTCACTTAGATTAAACAATAGCACCTCCATGGAAATAGAAGCTTCCACTTCCAGTTGCGCACAGATAAAACGTCACACTGAAGCAAGAAATGGAGAAGCACAAAATAGGATTGCTGCCCACAGAGAAAAAGAGAAATATGCTTGCACTGAGAATTCAAATTTCAACTACTTCAGAAAGTTCAATTTCATTTGAACTTAATGTTTAAGGATGTTTTAAAAAGCCTTTCAGCAAAAGAACTTTATTATGCTTTTTATTATAATATCCCATGATAACACTTTTCCATGATTTCCTTTGAATAATTTTCACAAATAAAGAAGCCCAAAACTTCTATAGCTTCAATCTAAAAGAAGTTTACAATTTTAGCTTTTTAAGGAAACTCCATACTGTTTTCCATAGTAGCTGCGCCACTTTTGATTCCCATCAACAGTGTAAGAGGGTTCCCCTATCTCAGCCACTCTGATTGGTGCAAGGTGATAGCTCACTGTAGTTTTGATGTGCATTTCCATGATGATGAGTAATATTGAGATCTTTTCATGTGTCTTTTAGATATCTGTATTTCTTGAAAACTATCTATGCATGTCTACTGCCCATTTTTTAACTGGATTACTTGCTTTATGGGTGTTGAGTTTTAGAAGTTCTTTATATATTTTGGATACAAACACTTTATTGGATATATCATTTACAAATATCTTCTTCCATCCCATAGTTTGCTTTTTAGTTTTGTTGCTGGTTTCCTCTGCTGTACAGAAGTTTTTTTGTTTTGTTTTGTTGTGATGAAGTCCCAGTAGTTTATTTTTGCTTTTGTTTCCCTTACTTCAGGAGACATATCAAGTAAGAAGTTGCTTGGCCAATGTCAAAGACGTTACTGCCTGTGTTCTCCTCTAGGATGTTGAGGGTTTCCAGTCTCACATTTAGATTTTTCATTCATTTTGAATTTATTTTTGTGTATAGTGTAAGAAAATGGTCCAGTTTCATTCTTTTGCATGTTGCTATCCAGTTTTTCCAAGACCATTTGTTGAAAAGACTGTCTTCAAAATAGACAAATCTACAATTACAGTTGGAAACTTCAACATGCCTCTCTGGGAAATTATTAGAAGTAGACAGAATAATAATAATAAATAATAATAATGATATATGTAATAAGCCTACATAATAAGAAGACAAAGCTATGTAAGATACAAAATTATCAATTTGACATTAACATTTACAGAACACCATACCTAAGGAAAGCAGATGCACATTCAATCCAAGTGCACTAACATGGACTATTTGCCAGATAAACCACACTGTGTGTCATAAAAAATAAACCCACAAAGTAAAATAGCTGAAATTATACAATTCATTTTCTCTGATCACTACTGAATTAAATTTGAAATTAGTAACAGGAAGACATCTTAAAGTGTGTCCAAATAACTATAAATCAAGGAGAAAATCAAAGTTAATTTTAAAAACATTTTGAATTAAGTAAAAATAAAAACAACATGTGAAAATATACAAGACACAGATACAGCAATACTAAGGGAAATTAATGAAACTGAGAAGGGAATGGAATAGTGAAAAATAAAGGTCAATAATATCAAAAGCTTGCACATTAAAAATATCAAAATTAACTTGAAATGGATATAGACCTAAGTGAAAAATATAAAAATGATAGAAGAAACACAGGAGAACATTTGTGTGATCCTGAAATAGGCAAACATTTCTTACACAGGACACAAGACAAACATTTTATAAAATAATTTTGGAGTTATTTTTTTATAAAGTTAAACTTGCCATATGATCAGAAGCTCCATTCTTAAAAATATTTACCCAAGTAAATTAAAACATGTCTACAGAAAACCTGACAAGAATATTTATAGCCGCTTTTTCATAACTTCCCCAAACTGGAAACAATCCAAATGCCCATCAACTTGCCAATGAATAAAGCATTGTGGTATAGCCTTACAATGATATACTAGTCAGGATCTATAGATATGGATTGCTGAAACATGTGATGAATTGAAAAGGCCTTATTCAAAGTGAAAGAAACTGGACATACAGATCATGTATTCTATGATTCCATTTATAAAGAATGTTCAGAATAGGCACATCCATACAGACAAAAATCTAGATTCATGTTTGCCAGGGCCTTGGGTGGGAAGAAACAATAGATTACAAAGGGGCATGAGGGAACTTTCTGGGGTAATAGAATTATGCTGTGTTTTGATTGTAGCAGTGATTTCACAACTTCATACCTTTGTCAAAATAAATACATCTGTGTACCTAAAAAAGGTGAACTTACTGTATATAAATTAAATCACAACAAACCTGATTTTAAAAAATAGTAAATAAGGAATATAGAATACCATTTAGCAGGTTTAACATCTAAATATTAGTATTTATTCAATAAGAGCTCAAAAATATGGAGGGGAGAAAATTTTCAGTTAGATAAAACATTCTCACAACTAGGAAATAAATTTCTAGATTAAAAGAAGTGCACATGCACATGTGTACACATACACAGACACAAACACATGCACAAATGTAAACACAGGATCCACAACATGGTCATGAAAACTCAGATAAAGAAGTATAAAGACAAGAATCACAATATCCTTCATTTGGAGAAAAATAAAGACCATAAACAGAATGTCAAAAATCAGAAAGACATCAGTCATCAGCAAAGGTGGAAAATACTAGACAACAGAGTTACATTTTCAGAATTCTGAGTGAAAATTGTTTCAATTTAGATTTAGCCTTTACCAAATGTAAGAGTGAAATAAACATTTTTAAACATGCATGTTTTCAATAATTTACTGTGTACAAATCCATTCTTGATATGTTCCACAATTATAAGGGAGTATATGGAGAAACTAGACATAAGCTCCAGAAATTAGGAGACCTAGTACCAAATTGTGAAGGAAATTTCAGGTTAGTAGTCTGCTCTTGAATTTCTTTCATATTTTCTATCATGTCAGCTAACTAAACAAATTTTGAAATATCAAACAACATTTTGTACTTTGTACCTTCTAGGAATATTTTGTAAATAATAGACAATCTGTTTTTAAAGTAAGATTTTTAATTTATCATCAGTGTATATATTCCTCAATATATATGGTGTGTGTTCAATTTTAACTATTAGAGTTTAAGCTCTTTAAACAGTTCAATAATGTTTAATACATTATTGAATTCATGTATTCAAAATTGAATGTATTAACAATACATTCAATAATGCATAATTATTTTCTTTTTCTACTTAGATGCCTACACATCCATCTAAATACTTTCTTTTACTTTAAAATGATTACAAAGTCAAGAAACAGAATATTTAACTGTTGAGCAATACTTTCTTTGATTTTTTTGAAGATGAGTTGCTTTGGACAATATTAAAAACAATCCAATTCATCAATTACTTGTCAGATTTTAATATGTGATGACAGCCTGTCAATTGACAAGACTGTAGGAAAGCATTTTCATTACTAAGTTGACATTATAACTTGATGAATCCTGTGTTTCAATGACAGTCATTCTTTGGCTTTCAACCAGCATGTTCTATTTAGAATTCAGTACAATACATATTATGATAAAGGTCATTGGTTTAAATACTTGCCCTTCCTGGTCTTTTCACTTTTTAAAAAAATTTTTTTATATTTTTTTATTTGATAGAGCGCAAGTAGGCAGAGAGGCAGGCAGAGAGAGAGGGGAAGCAGGCTCCCCGCTGAACAGAGAGCCCAATGCAGGGCTTGATCCCAGGACTCTGGGATCATGATCTGAGCTGAAGGCAGAGGCCTTAACCCACTGAGCCACCCAGGTACCCCTCGTCTTTTCACTTTTAAATGGACAACAAAAACACAATTTCTCATATTCAGAAACTTATATTTTTAGAATAGTTTAATTGCATACCAGCTGCATTATACTATGTAGCTATGCATACATAGCTGCAAATATTTTAAAACTATGCAAAACAATATCTTACTCTCTAAATGACATGTTGCAGAGATATTTACTTCAAGATGCATCATCACAATGACTAGCAAATGAAATTTAAAAATTAATAAAGGCAATTTACTATACTGAGAAAGAGCTTAAATCTTGTTCAAAGCTCTAGATTTATCTTAACAAATAAGTGGGTGTGATTCCAAATCTTAACACATTATTTTTATATGTAAAATTATGCCATTACATGAAAAGAATGCAAACTATTCATAACTGATTTTAACTTAGGCTATATTCCTTTGAGACCCCAAATTATGCAGAATCCCATCTCTATTATCCTAACTAGAATGATCCTATCTAAAATTTGATTGACTAGTTTGTGCCTGAAATTGATTTGATGGAAGCTCCCAGTAATTCCATCTTTATTAATGTTTTGTGAGGTTGTTCCTATAGGTTCCTTTCTCAGAGAATGGAGAGCAAATCCAAAAAGTCAAGAGACATTTCTTGAAATGAACCTGGGACTTTGCAATAAAAATTTTGACTCTATAAAGCTGTGAAGATGAGAACAATTATATACTGAAGGGACTGAAATGCTGCAGTAATGCCTGATAAGATACCTTGGGAATGAGAATTCTCTATTGGTTCCAGGTTTTATGTAAGCATCACCTGAAAGCAAAATCCTCCAGAAGCAGCTAGTAGTTTTCTGCAGAAATAGGTTAGAGAATCATGCTCTCATATATTTATGCATTTATGCATTTTTGCAAGTGGTTTTTGTGGCTAATTTCATGTTTAAGGGCACATGCTTTGGACATAGAAAGTCCTGAGATTGAAAATCTGCTACTTATTAGCTGCATAAACTTGGACAAATAATTTTTCTGCTCTCAACTGCTACTTCTTGACCTATCTGTAACCGTATTTCTGTAGTAGTTTTTCTGTGGGTAATTGCTCATGCTCAGACACTACAGAACATCTCTACCCTTTTCTAAAGTCTTCCCCAGTTTTTTTTTTTTTTTTTTTCTGTAGGCCACAGGAATATCTCGAATGTGCTTATGAAGGAAGAGAATGTTTATGTTCCTTGCTGCCCAGCATTCTCATGAGTTGATATCATTGCAAGTGGAACTTGGGCAAGATTCCTGCTGGTGTCCTCATTAGGATACTTGTTTTTGTCCTCTTCCATTGCTCCTCATTTAGTTTCCTCCCCCTACAGGCCTCCAACCCCATGAAAAGTCAGTTCAGGAGGATCAGTGTTCAGTGACATCATGTATTTATCAGGTCTTCAATAAGATCAGACCTTTAATCCCAAATGAGGCTCAGTTAAGACCAATATTAGGTATAAAACTGGAACAAGAATTTATACATCCAGGCTTGTGTACAGGTAATTTAGTGTAGTTATTACATTTCTTCTGTGACCCAAACTACTATAATAAGTGCTAACATGTATTAACCCATTTGAAATCTATATACTGCAGACTATGCAGAATTACTATTTTGCCAATTTCACAGATGAAGCTACTGAAATTTTAAAATCTTATTTTATTTAAATTCAATTAGTTAACACATAGTGTATCCTTAGTTTCAGATGTAAAGTTCAGTTTTTCATCAATTGCTTATGACACCAGGTGCTCATTACATCACGTGCCTGCCTGAGTGCCCATCACCCAGTTATTCCTCCCCCACATCTACTTCTCCTCCAGAAACCCTCAGTTTGTTTTCTGTAGTTAAGAGTCTCTTATGGCTTTTCTCTCTTTCTGATTTTGACTTGTTTTATTTTCCCTCCCTTCACCTATGATCCTGTTTTGTATCTTAAATTCCACATACGAGTGAAGCCACATGATAATTGCCTTTCTTTGATTGACGTATTTTACTTAGCATAATACCCTCCAGTTCTATCCATGCCATTGTAAATGATAAGGTTTCATCCTTTTTGATGGTTGAGTAATATTCTGTCATATATACATGTATATATACCACATCTTCTTTAGCCACTCATTTGTCCATGGGCATCTGGGCTCTTTCCATAGTTTGGTCATTATTGACATTGTTGCTATAAACATTGGTGTACAGGCACCTCTTTGGATCACTATATTTGTACCTTTGGGGCAGATACCTAGCAGTGTAACTGGCTGTGTAGTAGGGTAGCTCTATTTTCAACTTTTCGAGGAAACTCCATATGGTTTTTCAGAGTGGTTGTACCAGCTTACATTTCCACAAACAGTATAAGAGGGTTCCCCTTTCTCTGCATCTTCACCAACATCTGTCTTTTCCTGAGGTATTAATTTTATCCATTCTGACTGGTGTGAGGTGGTATCTCATTGTGGTTTTGATTTGTATTTCCCTGATGCTGGGTGAAGTGGAGCATTTTTTCATGGGACTTTTGGTTATTTGTGTATCTTCTTTGGAGACGTGTCTGTTCATGTCTTCTGCCCATTTATTGACTGGGTTATTTGTTTTTTTGGGTGTTGAGTTTGACAAGTACTTAACAGATCTTAGATACTAGTCCTTTATCTGATAAGACATTTTCAAATATCTTCTTCCATTCTGTAGGTTGTCTTTTGGTTTTGTCAACTGTTTCCTTTGCTGTGAAGCTACTGAAATTTAATGAAATTTGTCTAAATGGAAATAGCCAGTAAGTAACTGAACTGGATCTTGAAACTTTTCTGCTGCCATCTATAGTTGAATCAATATAGATAGCATATTCCTCTCTCTCTCCCCACTCTTTAGTTATCTAGTTCAAACTATCTAATTCAATATAACTACAAAACAAATGATATGCAAATTTGTGATAGTGTCATTTAAAAAAATTACTAAGCAGCTAATAATCCCTAAAATCAAATATAACATTTGCAAATCACAAATTTATGTCAAGATTATTTTTAAAAATAAATAGAAGAATTATATTTATAACAATGTTCTGGAAGAGTATTTTAAAAAGGCATAAATGCCTATCAATGGGGGAATATTTAAACATGTTGTAGTGGATCCAAATAATCACACAAATAATAATAGTTATTTTATCAGAGGAGAAGTTCTCAACATGTGGTTTGCAGACCTTTAGGGTCTCCAAGATCCTTTCAAGGGTTTTTCTTGTTAAAATAATTTTCCTAACAATAATGTTACTTGTTATTTTCATCGTGTTGACATTTGCACTGATGGTGCTAAAGCAATGGTGAATGCGTTAGCTACTGTGTGATGAACCATTGAAAAGCTTAGTGGCTTAACACAATAAATGTTTTTACTTCTTAGAGTTCAGTGGGTCAGGAATTCAGTAGTTTGGCTGGGTGGTTATGGCTAGTTTCGCATGAAACTAGATCAGATGTTGGGTGGGACTAAGTACTATGAAGTCTTGATTAATGCTGGATGGAGGATCCTCTTAAAAAATGTGTCATTCACATGGCTAACAAATGTTGAGCTATTGGTGGAAGACCTCCATTTCTTCCCACTTGGGCCTCTCTGTAGAGCTGTTTGTCCTCACAGCATGTAGCTAGCTTCCTCCAAGAGAACCAGCCAAAAATGTCAATGTCTTTTACAATCTAGCCTCTAGATATGCACACCATCACTTTCACAATATCTTATTAGTCACACACTTCAGCCCTATTCAACACAGAGAAGGACTACTCAGGGACATAAATGGCAGAAAATGAGAAGCATGGAGGGTCATTTTGGAGGCTGGCTATCACAGAGTGTTAATCTGTAGACCCCTTAGATTAATTCCAAGCAGTGATATCAAATAGTACTCACAGTTATCATATTCTTCAACATCTATGTACATGTTCTTAAAATATATATTCTAAATTTGAGGCTGCTTTGACTATTAAATGGAGCATTACATATATTCTTTTGTGTCTTGTTTCTGTCATTTAACATTATAGTCGTAATATTCATGTACATATTTTCCACTATCTTAAATGTAAGAAAAGTTGGCTCAAGTCATACTCACTCACATATCTTTGACCAATTCATGTGTCTTCTACTTATATGAGTATATGTGATTAGGTTAGGTGTGCCTGGTTAATCCAGTTCAATGTTTTATCTCAAAATTCTTTAATCTTTAGCACATTTGCAAGGTCCTTTTAGTCATGTAAAGTAATATATTCACCAGGTTCCAGGAATAAGGACAAAGACATCTTGGGAGACCGTTATTCTGTTTACTAAATAGGTCCAGACAGGCTTTTAGAAGCCTATGAAACTTTCAAGGAATAAAACATTAAAACAATACAAGAAGTTATGCAGTTATCTAACTCATCTTAAGAGACCAACATAAATCCAGTGCTAAAATCAGAGAATAGGACATGCACAAAAATCTTAAGTTCCTCTCATCTTTGCAACTACCCTTATTATAATATTAGCAAATCAAATAAGCAGTAGACTAAGGGAATAACAAATCCTAATCATATTAAATTTATCCCAGAAACACAAAGATACTGCAACATTACAAAACCTATAAATTATTTCATCATTTCATGTGTCCTATCAGTAGCTTAGAGGAGAAATATATTCACATTTATGTGTATATATGTTTATATATAAATGGTATATGTATACAAATATAAATTAAAAAATATGTATATGTCTGAATAAATACAGGATAGGAATTTAATGAAAGTAAATTTGAATTGTAATACATAAGAAAGATTTGGACAAACTAAATAGAAATGTGTTTTGTCTACTTTAAATGTGCATGTACATAAAAATATTGTACTGTACTCTCAAAAACTTAAGGCAGATTTTGTGGGGCACCTGGGTGGTGCAATTGGTTAAGAGTTCAACTCGGTTTTGGGTCAGGTCATGATCTCAGGGTTTTGAGATCAAGCCCCACCTGGGCTTCACACTCAGCAGGGGTCTGCTTGAGATTCTCTCTCGCTGTGCCCCTCTGACTCATGTTCTCTCTCTCTCTAAAATGAATCCATAAATATGAAAAAGAAGGTAGATTTTGTGTTTTTTCTTTTAAATTCCAGTTAGTTAACATACAGTGTTATATTAGTTTCAGTGCTTGTCATGATAAATGTACCCTTAATTCCTTCACCTATTTAACCCATCCCTCCACCCACCTCCCTTCTGTTAACCACCACTATGTTCTCTATAGATAGACTCTAATTTTTGGTTTGTCTCCTTTTTCTTTATTCTTTTGTTTTGTTTCATAAATACCACATATGAATGAAATATATGGCCATTTGTCTTTGTCTGACTGATTTCTTTCACTTTAGCATTACACTCTCTATATCCAACCAGGTTGTTGCAAATGGCAAGATTTCATTATTTTTTATGACTGAGTAATATTGTATTGTATATACATACAACTCTTCTTAAACCATTCACCTATCAATGTACATGTGAGTAGTTTCCATAATTTGGCTATTGTAAATAATGCTGCAATAAATATAGGTCTTCATATATCTTTTTTAATTAATGATTTCGTATTGTTTGGGTAAAGCCCAGTAGTGGAATTACTGGGTCATATGATAATTTTATTTTTAATTTTTTGAGGACCCTCTATACTGTCTTTAGAGTGGATGCCCCAGTTTGCATTCTCACCAACAACGCACAAGTGTTTCTTTGTCTACACATCTTTACCAACACCTGTTGTTTCTTGTGTTTTTGATTTTAGCCTTTCTGAGAAGTGTAAGGTGATATTTCATTATAGTTTTGATTTGCAGTTCCCTGATGATTGGTGGTGTTGGGCATCTTTTCTTGTGTCTATTGACCACCTGTGTGTTATCTTTAGAGAAATGTCTGTTCATGTCTTCTGATCATTTTTAACTGGATTATTTGTTTTTCAGGTATTGAATTGTGTAAATTCCTTATATATTTTGGATACTAACCCTTTATTAGATGTAATTTGCAAATATCTTCTCCCATTCAATATACTGCCTATTACTTTTGTTGATTATATACTTGGCTATGCAGAATTTTTTTTAGTTTGATGTAGTCCAAATAGTTTATTTTTGCTCTTATTTCTTTTGCCTCAGCAGACATATACTGAAAAATACTGTTATGGTTGATGTCAGAGAAATTACTGCCTATGCTCTCTTCTGGGATATTTATGTTTTCAGGTCTCACATTTAGGTCCTTAATCCATTTTCAATTTATTTTTGTGTATGGTGTAAGAAAGTGGTCCAGTCTCATTCTTTTGCATGGAGCTATCCAGTTTTCCCAACATTATTTGTTGAAGAGCCTTTTTTCCCATATTCTTGTCTTCTTTGCAATATATTATTTGACCATATAAGTGTGGGTTCACTTCTCAATTCTGTTTCATTGATCCATGTGTCTATTTTTGTGGCACTACCATACTATTTTATGACAGCTTTGTAGGATATCTTGAAATCTGATATTGTGGTACCTTCAGTTAGTTCTTTTTCAAGATGACTTTGGCTATTCAGGGTCTTTTGTGGCTCTATACAGATTTTAAGATTATTTTTTTCGTTCTTAAAAAATGCTGTTGGTATTTTGATAGGGATTGCATTAAATCTATGGATAGTTTTGGAAATACAGACGTTTTAACAATACTTGTTCTTCCAACTCATGAGCACAGAATATCTTTCCTTTTGTTGTATTATCTTCAGTTTCTTTCATCAATGTTTTCTACTTTTCAGAGTACTTGTCTTTTACCTCCTTGGTTAAGTTTATTTTAGTTATTCTTAATTATTTTCTTTATTTGGTTATTTTATTATTTTTGGTGCAATTATAAATGGGATTATTTTCTTAATTTCTCTTTGTGCTGCTTTATTATTAGTGGATAGAAATGCAGTGGATTCCTGAATATTTGTTCTATATCTTATGACCTTAATGAATTCACTTATCAGTTCTAGTAGTTTTTTGGTGGGGTCTTTAGGGTTTTCTCTGTATATTATCATATCATCTGCAAATAGTGAAAGTTTTACTTCTTCCTTACCAATTTGGGTCTTTCTTTCTTTCTTCTTTCTTTCTATCTTCTTTCTCCTTTTCTTTCTTTTTTCTTCTCTGATTGCTGTGGCTAGGCTTTCCAGTATTATGTTGAATATAAATGGTGAGAGTGCACATCCTTGTCTTATTCCTGACCTTAGGAGAAAAGCTCTCAGTTTTTCACCATTAAGTATTATGTCAGTTGTGAGTTTTTTATATTGGCCTTCTTTATGATATGGTGTGTTCCTCCTAAGGCTATTTGTTAGGAAGGTTTTGTTTTGTTTTGTTTGTTTTACCATCAATAGATATTGTACTTTGTCAAGTGCTTTTTCTGTATCTATTGAAATGATCATATGGTTTTCATCTTTTCTCATATTGATGTGATGTATGATTGATTTGAAAATACTGAACCACCCATGCATCACAGGAATAAATCTCAGTTGATCATGGTGAATGATTTTTTAAAGAATTCTTGGATTTGGTTTGCTATTAATTTGTTGAGGAATTTTTCATCTATATTCATCAGATATATGGTTCTTTTTTGATATATCTTTATCTGGTTTTGATATCAAAGGAATGTTGGTTTCATAGACTGAATTTGCAAGCCTTCTTCTCTCTTCTATTTTTTTAGAATTGTTTAAGAAGAATAGGTATTAACTCTTCTTTAAATATCTGGTAGAATTTACTTGTGAAGCCATCTGGTCCTGAACTTTTGATTATTGGGAGTTTTTTGATTATTGATTCAATTTCTTTGCTGGTAATTAGTCTGCTCAAATTTTTATTTCTTCCTAATTCAGTTTTAGGAGATATGTGTTCTAGGAATTTATCTGTTTCTTCTAGGTTATGCAATTTGTTGGTATATGATTTTTCATAATATTCTCTTATAATTGTTTGTATTTCTGTGGTGTTGTTGTTATCTCTCCCCTTTCATTTCTGGTTTCATTTATTTGCTCCTCTCTTATTATTTATTTATTTATTTTTTATAAGTCTGAATAAGGGCTTTTCAATTTGGGTGATCTTTCCAAAGAATCAGCTCCACATTTCATTGGTTTTGTTTGTTTGTTTGTTTCTATTTTGTTTATTTCTGCTCTAATCTTCATTATTTCCTTCCTTCTACTGGTTTGGGGTTTCATTTGTTCTTCTTTGTCCAGCTCCTTTATATGTAAATTCAGGTGTTTGAGATTTTTCTTATTTCTTGAGGTAGGGCTACATTGCTATAAACTTCTCTCTTAGAACCACTTCTGCTGCATCACTGATTTTTTAAAAAAAGATTTTGTTTATTTATTTGACAGAGAGAGAGAGAGAGAGAGCACAAGCAGTGGGGAATGGGGGGGTGGCAGAAGGAGAGGGAGAAGCAAGTTCCCCACCAAGCAAGGAGCTCAAAATGGGGCTCAAACAGAGGACTGTTGAGATCAAGACCTGAGCTGAAGACAGCTGCTTAACCAACTGAGCCCACCCAGGCATCACCCCTTTCACTAATTTTTATATATATATATATATATATATACATATAAATATATATATATTTTTTTTTTTTTACTGTATTTGTGTTTCATGTTTTTCTTACTCCTACTTTCCATCTTTCCTTTCCACTCAGAGTCTACTTTAATATTTCTTGTAGGGATGTTCAATCCTATGATCATGTTCAATCACGAATCCCTTAACTTTTGTTTTTCTAGGAAACTTGATCTCTCCTATATTCCAAATGATAGCTTGGCTGAATAGAGTGTCCTTGGCTACAGGTTTTTTGTTTGTTTTGTTTTTTGTACTTCGAATATATTATGACACTCTTTCTGGCCTCCAAAGATTCTGCTGAGAAATCCACTGATAGCCTTGTGGGGTTTCCCTGTATGTAACTATTTTCTTTTTTCTTGTTGTTTTTAACATATTCTCATTATCACTACTTTTTGCCATTTAAATTACTATGCATGTTGGTATGGACCTCCTTGCATTGATTTTGTTGGGTGCTCTCTTTGCCTCCTGCATCTGGGTTTTTGTTTTCTTATCCAAGTTTGGGAAGTTTTCAGCTATTATTTCTTGAAATAATTTTTCTGCCCCCTTTATCTCTCTTCTTTAACACTCTTATAATGCAGATGTTATTTTACTGTATGTCACTGATTTCCCTAAGTCTATTTTCACTTATTATTATTCTTTTTCTCTCTCTTATTCAGCTTGTTTGATTTCCGTTACTCTGTCCTTCAGGTTGCTCATCCATTTTTCTACTTCCTCCAGTCTACTATTTATTCCATATTCCATATTTTTTTAAAGATTTTATTTATTTATTTGACAGACAGAGATCACAAGTAGGTGGAGAGGCAGGCAGAGAGAGGGAGGAGGAAGCAGGCTCCTCGCTGAGCAGAGTGCCCGATTCGGGGCTTGATCCCAGGACCCTGGGATCATGACCTGAGCCGAAGGCAGAGGCTTTAAACCACTGAGCCACCCAGGTGCCCCCTTCCATATTTTTAATTTCAACTATTGCATTCTTCATCTTTGATTGGTTTCTTTTTCACATTTTCTATCTCTTTGTTGAGGGTCTCACTGAGGTCTTCCACTCCTTTCTCAAGTCCAGTTAGTATTTTTGTGACAATTACTTTAAATTCTCTATGAGGCATATTACCTATCTCTGTTTTGTTTAGCTCTCTTGTTATGATTTTGCACTGTTCTTTAATTTGGGAATATTCATCTGTCTCCTCATTTTGTCCAACTATCTGCATCTATTTGTATTTGTTAAGAGAGTCAGCTATGTTTTCTGCTCTTAAAAGTGGTGGCCCTATGAAGAACAGTTCCTGTAGTGCCTTGCAGTGTAATGGCCCCTGTTCACCAGAACCTGGCACTTCAAGGGTGTCTCCTATGTGTGTTGTGTGTGCCTTACTATTGCGGCTGAACCACATTTGCCTTCAGTCCAGTCATCAGCAATGGCTCTCTTTGCCTGTTGTGGACCTAGTTTTCTTCCTGTTTTGTTAGTGGGCCAGTTTAGCGGCTTTGGCCTTGAGTCAGACCAGGTATTTGCCAGAGATGTGGTAGCACCAAACTACAGGGTACTTTCCCTCTATTGTCCTCTGAGAATCTTTCATTGGAAGGCACAACATGCAGTCAGAACAGATATCTCCTCTGTCCCCTGCTGGGGCTACTTCTGGACCAATGTATTATTTTCAGTGTTATGCAGTTATAAAAAAGGATGAGATCTTGGCATTTATGACAATATGGATGTACCTATATGGTATTATGCTGAATGAAATATGTCAGACTGAGAAAGACAAATACTATATTATCTCACTCATATGTGGAATCTAAAAAACAAAACAAATGAATAAACAAAATGCACAGTCAGACCTATAAATACAGAGAACAAACTGATGGGAGGAGGGGCAACATGGGGAAAAGGGAATGGGAAATACACGTCTCCAGTCATGGTATGAATAAGTCATGGGCATAACAATCATAGCATAGAAAATATAGTCAATGATATTGTAATAGCATTGAATGGTGACAGATGGTAGCTATACTCATGTGAGTACAGCATACATGTCGAGAAGTTGAATTACTTGTACATCTGAAAATTATGTAACATTGTGTGTCAATGATACTCAAATAAAAATTATAATAAAAAATGATCATGATTGAAAGTGGTGGTTATAGGAAGTTAAGAGTAAGGATGTCCCTAATTAAAATATTTTTAAAATTCTTGTAATAATCAAATATTTATTTTCTTTTATTTATTTATTTATTTGACACACAGAGAAAGATCACAAGTAGGCAGAGAGGCAGGCAGAGAGAGAGGGGGAAGCAGGCTCCTCACTGAGCAGAAAGCCGGATGCAGAACTCGATCCCAGGACCCCGAGATCACAACCTGAGCCAAAGGCAGAGGCTTAACCCACTGAGCCACCCAGGGGCCCAATAATTAAATATTTACAACAAAATGTTTTATATTAGGTTGTGTGATATACTATTTTTATTTTAAAAATTTCAGAGTCTAAAATTATCAAAAACACATAATATACTAATTTACAATTGCTAAAAAGAACTTCACTAAATTAGTCATCTGACTATGGAAATTTCATGAATTACAGCAGATATATATTGTCCTATAGAAGATCAATGAAGCTTGTTAACTAGATTTTTCATGCACGTATAAAGATAACATCATATAAAATGTGATATTGGGCATTGTCAGAATCTAAATATTATAAATCAAAGAATCACTTAAGATATGTTTTAATTATTTAAATGTTTTAAATTACCATTTCTTAAGCATATATGCAATTAATATTAAATATTAAATACATTAAACATTTTATTAAATAATCATATTAGACCTTGGAAATTGACAAATCAATCATGACACTTTCTGTGACTTTTACATGAAAGTTACATTTTGTGAAATATTTTTGTATATATATTTCTACACCATTCATATTTGCCAAACAATATTTTTGTGATACTAAGGTGACATAAAAATTTTTAATTTAATTTTAATTTTTTACATTGTACATTGTACTATTGAAAATAATGCTTGTGTCGTTAAATGACAGTGACATTTTTATTTCTGCATTATTTCTACAGTAATACTGAAAATATTTTAAGAGTACAGGTTGTGTCAAATTCCTAGTTGCACCAATTATGAAACTTGTGACACTGAGCGAGTAAGTTGTTTTTCCATCTTTTAAATGGACAATATAGTGGTACTTAACCCAATAGGTACTTCACCTAGTTAAGAATAAATAAAATATTCACAAATAACTGGCATGTGGATAATGCTCAGTAATTATCACACTTTATTTTTCAGTGTAAATACTTCCTTGCCAAAAAATAAAATCCAATCATACCTCTACCAGATTTTACTTCAATTTATTAAGAAGTACTGTGAACAATTCTACTTTCAATAAAAATAGTCAAATGTTAGTGTTATAAATCAAATAACTAAAGAGTTTACATTTAGATAGATATCAAAACCAAAAGACAAAAATATGCCCTTTGCAGGTTTATTTTGGTTAGAACTGGAATATGCATTAAAGTTTACCTTTGCCTACCATATAGAAACAGCACATAGAAATATTCATTACCTTGTTTTTGTTTGCTTTTTGTCTTTTCTTTGTTTATTTTTGCCTTTGTAGGCAGTTATTTTAATTTTGACTGACTTTTTTCACAGCATGGTTTTATTGAGTCATATCGTATACAATTGTTTTGACCTATGTTCAAATTATTAATTGCTTATTTTTGAAACCAAATCTTTGTTTCTTTTACAATTTTAACATACTATTTTTATTATGTTAAATTAGCCAACATATAGTACATCATTAGTTTCTGAATAGCGTTCAATGATTCATTAGCTGCATATAACGCCAAGTGTTCATCATCACACATGCACTTCTTAATACCCATCACCAGGCTACCCCATCCCCCCACCCCCTTCCTTCTACAGACCCTCAGTTTGGTCCCCAGAGTCCAGAGTCTCTCATGGTGTGTCTCCCTGTCATGATTTCTTCCCATTCAGGTTTTCCTGCCTTCCCCTGTGGTCCTCCATTCTGTTCCTTATGTTCCACATATGAGTGAAACCATATGATAGTTGTCTTTCTCTGCTTGACTTATTTCAGTTAGCATAATTCCTTCCAGTTCCATCCATGTCGATGCAAATGGTGGGTATTCATCATTTCTAATGGCTGAGTAATATTCCATTGTATATATGAATCACATCTTCTTTATCCATTCATCTGTTGAAGGGCATCTCAGTTCCTTCCACAGTTTGGCTATTTTGAACACTGCTATGAACACTGGGGTGCATGTGCTCCTTCTTTTCACTAAATCTGTATCCTTGGGGTAAATATCTAGTAGTGCAATTGCTGGGTCATAGGGTAGCTCTATTTTTAACTTCTTGAGGAGCCTCCATACTGTCTTTCAGAGTGGTTGTATCAGCTTGCATTCCCACTGAAAATGTAAGAGGGTTCCTTTTTCTTTCTGTCCACACCAACACTTGTTGTTTCCTGTCTTGTTAATTTTTGCCATTCTAACTGGTGTAAGGTGGTATCTCATTGTGGTTTTGATTTGTATTTCCCTGATGACAAATGATGTGGAGCATTTTTCATGTGTCTGTCAGCTATTTGTGTGTCTTCTTTGGAGAAGTGACTGTTCATGTCTTCTGCCCATTTATTGACTGGGTTATTTGTTTTTTGGGTGTTGGGTTTGAGAAGTGCTTTATAGATATTGGATATCAGTCATGTCATTTGCAAATATCTTCTCCCATTCCATGAGTTGCCTCTTAGTTTTGTTTACTGTTTCCTTTGCTGTGCAAAAGCTTTTTATCTTGATGAAGTGCTAAATATTCATTTTCAGTTTTGTTTCCCTTGCCTTTAGAGACATGTCATGAAAGAAGTTGCTGTGGCAAATGTTGAAGATGTTACTGCCTAAGTTCTCCTCTAGAATTTTGATGAATTCCCATCTTTAATTGAGGCTTTTCATCTATTTTGAATCTATTTTTGTGTATGTTGTAAGAGCATGGCCCAGTTTCATTCTTCTGCATGTGGCTGTTCAATTTTTCTCCAGCACCATTTATTGAAGAGACTTTTTTCCACTGAATATTATTTCCTGATTTATTGAAGATTAGTTGACTATAGAGTTGAGGGTGTTTTTCTGGGGTCTCTATTCTGGTCCATTGATCTATGTGTCTGTTTTTGTGCCAATACCATGCTGTCTTGATGATCACAGCCTTGTAATATAGCTTGAAGTCAGGCATGGTGATGCCCCCAACTTTGGTTTTTCTTTTTTAATATACTATTTTTAAAGCAGTTTTAGGTTTACAGAAAAATCGTGCAGAGAGTACAGAGAGTTATCATATAGCCCTCTTCCCCCACTTTCCAGTTTTTCCTATTATTAACATCTAGGATTAATAAAGTATATTTATTAAAACTTATAAGCCAGTTTTGATACATTATTATTAACTAAAACCCACAGTTTACCTTAAGATTCATTCTGTTATACATTCTATGAGTTTTGACAAATATATAACATGTATCCACCAATATAGTATCATACAGAATAATTCTACTGCCTGAAAAAAATTCCATGTTCTACCTATTCACCCATACCTCCTTTCTCCAGATCCTCTGACAACCACTAATCTTTTTACTGCACCCATAGCTTGCCTTTTGTAGAATGTCATATAATTGGAATCATTAATATATAGCCAGTAGATTATCTTCTTTCACTTAGCAATATGCATTTAAGTTTCCTTTATATCTTTTAGTGACCAAACTCATTTCTTTTTAGTCCTGAATAATATTCCATTTTATGGATATACCAAAGTTTATATATTCACCTATCTAAGGATATTGTGTTCACTTCCAAGTTTTAGCAATTATGGTTAAAGCAACTATACACATTCATGCACAGGATTTTTGGTGAGCATAGTCTTTCAACCAATTTGGGTAAAGACCAAGGAGCAATATTACTTGATCATACTGGGAAAGAACATTTAATCTTATTAGAATTGCCAATATGCCTTCTAAAGTGAATGTAAAGAGGCACTCATTAAGTTATGCTCAGTAAGAGACACTGAGTGACTCAGTAAGCTAATGTCAAGCTGTTGATTTCAGCTCAGGTCATGATCTCACTGTTGTGAGATCAAGCCCCACAACACGCTCATACTTAGCAGGAAGTCTGCTTAAGATTCCCTCCCTCTCCCTCTGCCCCTCCATCCCTTGCTTGCACTGTTTGCACTCCCTCTCTCTAGAAAAATAAATAAAATTAAAAACTGAATGTACAATTTTACATTCCCACCAGCAATGGTGAGACACTTTTTTTTTTTAAGGAAAGACAAAAGGGGATTATTTCTCTAATTTTTTTATTTTAAAGATTTTATTTATTTATTTGACAGACAGAGATCACAAGCAGGCAGAGAGGCAGGCAGAGATAGAGGAGGAAGCAGGCTCCCTGCCGAGCAGAGAGCCCGATGCGGGGCTCGATCCCAGGACCCTGGGAGCATGACCTGAGCTGAAGGCAGAGGCTTAACCCACTGAGCCACCCAGGCGCCCCTATTTCTCTAATTTTCAATAAATTTTTGTTTAGGTTCTAAATTTTATTTTTATTTATTTAGTTAGTTAGTTAGTTATAAATTTTATTTATTTATTTATTTATTTATTTTATTTTATCACAAGTAGACAGTAGAAGCAGGCAGAGAGAGAGGAGGAAGCAGGCTCCCCACTGAGCAGAGAGCCTGATGCGGGGCTCGATCCCAGGACCCTGGGATCCTGACATGAGCTGAAGGCAGAGGCTTTAACCCACTGAGCCACCCAGGCACCCCTAGGTTCTAAATTTTAAAAATACAAAGGATTTGTAAGGTAATGGAATAACTTATGAAAGGCATTTTTTTCTATGGAGAGTGGTCATTTGAAAAAGAAAGATGAAGAGACAATACTATTGGTGTCTGGTTAAAGGGTAATTCATAGAGACTATAGAAAAAAACACAAACAACAACAACAACAACAAAGAAACCCACAAAAAGCAAAAGCAGAAACAAAACAAAACCAAAAACAACAACAAAAAACCCTTTTTCATAAAAATACATGAACTTTCAGTGAAACTGCTCATAATAAGTGATAATATAACTTTGATCATGAACACTTTGTTCTTTCTTAGATGAAGTCATCACTTTACCCTGCAACCTTTTTATGGGTATAATTAGATAAAGAGCATTTTTGTTTAGTTTATAATTATTTCCATTGAGGAACTTATTTTTATTTCATATTTAAAACTGACTGGTTTTGATGCTGGATAAATGCAATTTTTGTACACAAAACTTCAGAGTGGGAAAATTAACTATACTCTCCAGCCATTCAGGTGTTTTGACCACTTATACAGGTTCTGCTCAAGTCAAAAAGAACAGTCATACCACACTGTGTCTTTCTTTTTCTTTCTTTCTTTCTCTTTCTTTCTTTTTCTCTCATTGTGCACTTCAGCACAGCTTTAGGAATAAGCAGAAAATAAATTGTTATATAGTATATTGATGTAGTGAATTACCTAATACCATCTTTAAAAATAATTATTATTTTTCAATGAACTTTCATTAGTGAATACGTATTTTGTTCCTTTTTATGGATTTCAAAATACTTATTTATTTGTGAATTATCTATAAATGTTCTAATTTTTGGTGACTAAATAATCATCTGTCTCTCCTTTGAGACATAAGTGTTACTTGAGGGTAGGGAAGGTTTGGGTTACAGAACCAGATATCCTGGATTCAAATATTGGTTCCATAATAAGCTTTAAGAATATCACTTCCAAAACCTCACTAAGCTCCCTTTTCCTCAGCTATAAACTATGAACACTTGCCTCACAGTTTTCTTGTGGGCTATAGATCAGCATGGAACACCTATTTTGCTAAGTGACATAATAGGGAGTATATAAATGCTGATTGCTGTTAGTATAATTATGGCACAATGTCTTTCACATGGCACTATTTGATAAATGGATATAAGAGTATATGGAAAGAAGGAGACACATTATTATTGCAAAAAAATCTTTGTTATATATGAAAGAAAACAGTCTACTAAAATATTTTGTTTGATCTTCTATTTTTAAAGGGAAATGAATAGACAGAACTGGTATTTTTCATGATGGAAAATACCCTTGCTATGACTTCATCGGTTTTCCTCATATATTTCCTCATCACTACACATACTGTTTTTAGTGAGAGTTCCCTGTGCATGTTTGCTGGTTACTTCCTTCACACACTGGAACATTTGAGTCAACTCTGACAAACTCTGCCCACATAAAATATCAACATAAACTGTATTAAAAGTACATTTTAGTTCCTGAATTGGGCATGTAAATATACCCTCATATCCCACATAAAAGTTTTGAAAATGTTGACCATCCTTTCTGATGACAAAAAAACCTTCTGTCACTCACCCATACTACATCTTGAACCTCATTTGCAGTATGGAAAATAAGCTTCAATTGTGCCATATTCTAAATATCCCATCCTTTGAGGGCCCTGAAAGAAAGATTTTATCCTTTGCTGTTCATGTGATAATACTTCCATGATTTCATTGAAGTTACCTCATAAAATATAATGATAAACAGAAGGGTTACCCTTTTTTCTAGTGGGAACATTTTATATAAAGAAGTATAATTTCCCTTGTGGTTTGAAGTACCATATGGCTTTTTCCCACTTGCTTTAGACTTTTTATTATTTTTTGTAAGACAATAAAGATTAGATTTATCCTTTAAGTCTTAATAGACCCCAAAACTTATCACAGCTTTCATCATCAAGCTACAACACATCACTAATATAATATACCCACTCTGAGGAAAGCTAAGATAATATGACAATGTTAACAGGTTCTAAGAGCTGTCTTGAGCATTAAATCAGGGTGTGTATTGTTCAATGTCAGGGTGTTTTGTTGCTTCCTTTTCTTTAGATTTTCAACAGTGATTAATTGAGCTGTTCATACATTTGTAAATGAACATTTATTTGACTCTATTTTCAAAATGCCACATCAAAGCTACCCCAGTTTGGTTATCAACATAAGTGGAACATATTGGCTTTTCTGATGCATCTTATTCAAATTCAAAAGAAATATTTCTCTAATTGATTTTAAAAAAAGGCTTGTCAAGAGCAACCAACAACCTTACAAGGCCAAATTGCCTAAATAAACTTTTTTTTTAGGGGTGCCTAGGTGGCTCAGTGGGTTAAAGCCTCTGCCTTCAGCTCAGTTCATGATCCCAAGGTCCTGGGAGGCTCAGGTCATGATCCCAAGGTCCTGGATCAAGCCCCACATTGGGCTCTCTGCTCAGCAGGGAGCCTGCCTCCCCTTCTCTCTGTGCCTGCCTCTCTGCATACTTGTGATTTCTATCTGTCAAATAAATAAAATCCTTAAAAACAAACTTTTTTTTTAAAACATATCTGCTTGGATTTGTAACCACACACTACCCCAACCACATTTATCTATTTATGAAGTTCACTGAACTTGTAACACTAGAACCCAAGTTAGCTAAGCCAGGGGGTCCTCAAATGCACTCTCAGTGTAGCATGATGGTGGGAAACCCCTGGTTCTCTTACACTCTAGCACTCTAGTTACTCCCTTGACTTCTTTGACTCTTAACGATGCCTATAAAAACTACAAAAACGCCACTCAAGAGACATTTCCTTGTGCCATTGTTAAATCCTTGAACTTTTATTCACTACACTTGAGCTGTGCCTCACACTTTCTTTTAATAGGTCAGTACACTCCAAGACAAAGATGCTACCCGGGTACAGGAATTTTTGTGTATTTATTTTTATATTTTGTTCCTGTTTCTAAGAAATCTTGAAACTACTTGCTCAGCAATAACATAGAAGTAGAACACCATGGATTAAAAACTTATTCAGGAAATTCAGCCTAAAGTGTTTTATTTGAAGACATTAATACACAAAATTACCAAATATCTTTGTGCAATTTTTATTTAGTAGAATGACTATTTCCCAGTTTCCAGTGTTCTTACTGTGTTCTTCTTTCTTTTATTTATTTTTTTTAAATTTTTTTAAAGATTGTATTTATTTATTTGATAGAGATCACACAAGTAGGCAGAGAGGCAGACAGAGAGGGGAGGGGAGAAGCAGGCTCCCTGCTGAGCAGAGAGCCCAATGCGGGACTCAATCCCAGGACGCTGGGATCATGACCTGAGCCGAAGGCAGTGGCTTAACCCACTGAGCCACCCAGGCATCCCTCTTTTATTTTTTTTAAAGATTTATGCATTTATTTATTTGAGAATGGGAGAGAGAGAGAGAACATGTGCACCCATGTTTGTACACACAAGCAGGGTAAGTGGGAGAGGGAGAATAAGAATCTTAAGCAGGCTCCACACCCAGTGCAGTATGGAGCCTGATGCAGGGATCAATATCATGAACCTGAGATCATGACCTCAGCTGAAGTCAAGATTCAGACGCTCAACCAACTGAAGCATCAAGACACCCCTGTGTTCTTCTTTTAAACATATTCCATACTTCATTATCTTGCAATCACAGTCACAGTTTTCTTAAATCAAACCACTTGAAAATATGATCCAAAATAGCTAGATAAGATAAAATTTACATTTGTAAGGCATGTGTGCATGTGTGTATATATGTAAATGTGTCTATATATATATATATTTGATTATGTATGAAAATTCACAATAGAAACCGTTCCATTCTAATTTATGATTTTAATGATTCCCATGTTGGATGTTAAACTGACAGAGGGTTTAGATTTGTTTTCCTACTTTAAATATTCAATATTAGAGAAGGTTTATATCAAAGAAAAGTATTTAAACACAACACTGGCTTAAGAAGAGAATCCATGGTAGGAGATCAAGAAATGGTTAAAATTAATCATTTTACATGTACATGTATAGTATTCAGAAGCTCCATAAAAACTTACTTTGGCTGAGTTTCATATAAACTTGAAAAAACAAAATACTATGAAACAAAAAAAATAAAAAAAAATTCATGAGAATTATTAAATTTATTCTCTATACTTTAGATAAGAACTACTCTGAGACACTATAGTACATGAACTTTGATCCTTTTGCTTTTAAATCTTAAATTTCATTGAAAGTTTTATCATGCTTATGTTTAATAGTCCATGCCCTTTTCAACATTCATTATCTATTTATAAAAAACATTGAGATATGTTTGTTACAGTAAAAGCATTCATAAAAATCCTTAGGGTTAACCCAAATTTGTAGAGGATTGTTCATTCTCACTCTGAGACTTAACTTACTTATACAAAAGAAGACAATGTATTATATGACTTTAAAGTAATTTCTCTCTTTCATTTTCTATAGTTCAGATGGCTCAAAGGTTTGTTTGTTTGTTTGTTTCTTTTTTTTTTTTTCTCTCCAAGACACCATTTCTTATGCAGTAAATCCCACAACATGTTCCTTGGAACTCCAAGGAAATTGGGGAAAGCATAAGATTCTAAAAGAAAAACAAAAACAAAAACAAAACAAAACAAAAACTTCTAAGTCATCCAAAGAAAGGGAAAAAAAAAACCTGAGAGTTTCGGAGGGGGAAAAGAGGAGGTGAGCCTGGTGGTGGGTATTATGGAGGGCACGTATTGCATGAAGTACTGGGTGTGGTGCATAAACAATGAATTTTGGAACACTGAAAAAAAATAAAATTAAATTAAAAACAAAAAAGAAAAAGAAAAGCCAAGGCAAACTTTAAGAATGCTCAACATTACCTATCATCAGGAAATGTAATCAAAACTATATAATGAACCTATCTCTCGCTAGGGAGTCCCACCTGTCCCAGGATAGAACGCAGGTGAGAACTCCTGACCCATCAGATGGAGAGTGCTTTAAATGGGAATCCTGCTTCTCTACAGCTGTTTTAATTTGTCAAGCTCCAGTTCCTGTTGGACAGGTCCACCATGGTTCCAGCTACTCCCTGTCCAACAGTTCCTGGAACTGTTGATACGTAAAGCTTAAACCAACTGTTCCAGTTCTGCACAAAACTGACAGCTCTCGAGAGGAGTCAAGATGGCGGAGAAGTAGGAGGCTGAGACGACATCAGCCAGCAGAAGATCAGCTAGATAGCCTATCAAACCATTCCGAACACCTACAAATCCAACAGGAGATCGAAGAGAAGAAAAACAACAATTCTAGGAACAGAAAATCGACCACTTTCTGAAAGGTAGGACCAGCGGAGAAGTGAATCCAAC